>JAZGTH010000079.1:4567500-4755000 GCA_036877525.1 Chromobotia macracanthus | reverse complement strand
GGGGGGGGGGGGCCGCCGGGGGGGGGGGGGGGGCCCCCCCCCCCCCCGGGGGGGGGGGGGGGGCGGGGGGGGGGGGGGGGGGGGGGGGGGGGGGGGGGGGGGGGGGGGGGGCGGGGGGCCGGGGGGCGCCCCCCCCCCGCGGGGCCCCCCCCCCCCCCCCCCCGGGGGGGGGGGGGGGGGGGCCCCCGGGGGGGGGGGGGGGGGGGGGGGGGGGGGGGGGGGGGGGGGGGGGGGGGGGGGGGGGGGGGGGGGGGGGGGGGGGGGGGGGGGGGGGGGGGGGGGGGGGGGGGGGGGGGGGGGGGGGGGGGGGGGGCGCGGGGGGGGGGCGGGGGGGGGGGGGGGGGGGGGGGGGGGGGGGGGGGGGGGGGGGGGGGGGGGGGGGGGGGGGGGGGGGGGGGGGGGGGGGGGGGGGGGGGGGGGGGGGGGGGGGGGGGGGGGGGGGGGGGGGGGGGGGGGGGGGGGGGGGGGGGGGGGGGGGGGGGGGGGGGGGGGGGGGGGGGGCGGGGGGGGGGGGGGGGGGGGGGGGGGGGGGGGGGGGGGGGGGGGGGGGGGGGGGGGGGGGGGGGGGGGGGGGGGGGGGGGGGGGGGGGGGGGGGGGGGGGGGGGGGGGGGGGGGGGGGGGGGGGGGGGGGGGGCCGCGGGGGGGGGGGGGGGGGGGGGGGGGCCGGGGGCGCGGGGGGCCGCCCCCGGGGGAGGCGAGGGGGGGCCGGGGGGCCCCGGGGGGGGGGGGGGGGGGGGGGGGGGGGGGGGGGGGGGGGGGGGGGGGGGGGGGGGGGGGGGGGGGGGGGGGGGGGGGGGGGGGGGGGGGTTGGGGGGGGGGGGGGGGGGGGGGGGGGGGGGGGGGGGGGGGGGGGGGGGGGGGGGGGGGGGGGGGGGGGGGGGGGGGGGGGGGGGGGGGGGGGGGGGGGGGGGGGGGGGGGGGGGGGGGGGGGTGTTTTGGGGTGTAAAAAATTATTAATTTTTTGGGGTTTTTTTTTTTGTGTGTTTTTTTAATTTTTTTTTTTTTATTAAAAAAAAAAAAAGGAAAAAAAAAAAAAAAAAAAAAAAAAAAAGAGGGGGGAAAAGGGGGGGAAAAGGAGAAAGGGGGGGAGAAGGGGGGGGAAAGTCGGGGAAAGGGGGGGGGACGGTTGGGGGGGTTTTTTCGCGGCCGGGGGGGCCCGGCCGGCCCGCCCCCGCGCCTCCTTGAAAACCCCCCCCTGAGACCCCCCCCCTTTTTGGACGGGGTCTTGGGGGGGGTTTTTTGGGGGGAACTAAAAAGGAGAACTTGGGGGAGTGGGGGGGGGGGGTTTGGGGGGGGGGGTTCGGGGGGGGGGGACCAAAAAAAAAAAAAAATCCTCCGGGGGGGACCCTGGGGAAAGGGGGGGGAGCGGGGGGGGGGGGGGGGGGGGGGGGCTAAAAAAGGGGGAAGAAGGGGGAAGGGGGGGGGGGGGGGGGGGGGGGGGGGGGGGGGGGGGGGGGAAAAGGGGGGCCGGGGGAGAAGGGGGGGGGGGGGGGGGGGGGGAGAAGGGAAAAAAGGGGGGGGGGGGTGGGAGGGGGTGGGGGGGGGGGGGGGTGGGGTTTGGTTTTCCCCCCTTGGGTTGGGGGGGAAAAGGGAAAAAGAAAGGGGCGGGGGGGGGGGGGGGGGGGGGGGGGGGGGGGGGGGGGGGGGGGGGGGGGGGGGGGCGGGCGGGGGGGGGGGGGAAAAGGGGGAAAGGGGGGGGGGGGGGGGGGGCCCCCCCCCCCCCCGGGGGCGGCCCCCGGGGGGGGCGCCGCCGGCCGGGGGGGGGGGGGGGGGGGGGGGGGGGGGGGGGGGGGGGGGGGGGGGGGGGGGGGGGGGGGGGGGGGGGGGGGCCCCGTGAAAAAAAAAGGGGGGGTTTGGGGGCCTTCGTCGGGGGGGGGAAAAAACACCAAAAAGGGGGGGGCGGCCCCCCCCCCCCCCCCCGGCCCCCCCGCCGCCGCGGGGGTGGGGGGGGGGGGGGGGGGGGGGGGGGGGGCCGCGCGGGGGGCCCCCCCCCCCCCCGGGGGGCGCCGCGCCCCCCTCCCGGGGCGGCGGCCCGGGGGGGGGGGGGGGCGGCGGGGGCGGGCCCCCCCCCCCCCCCCCCCCCCCCCCCCCCCCCCCGCCGGGGGGGGGGGGGGGGGCCCCCCGCCCCCCCCCCGGGCGCCCCCGGCCCGGGCCCCGGGGGGGGGGGGGGGGGGGGGGGGGGTGGGGGCCCCCCTCCCCGGGGGCCGCCCCGCGGGCCCCCCGGCCCCCCCCCCCCGGGCCCCCCCCCCCCCCGGCCCCCCCGGGGGGGGGGGGGGGGGGCGGGGGGCCCGGGGGGGGGGGGGGGGGGGGGGGAGACCAAAAGGGGGGGGGGGGGGGGGGGGGGGGGGGGGGGGGGGGGGGGGGGGGGGGGGGGGGGGGGGGGGGGGCGGGGGGGGGAGAGGCGGGAGGGGGGGGGCCCCCCTGGCCCCCCCCCCCCCCCCCCCCCCGGGGTGCTCTGTGGGGGGGGGGGGGGCCGGGCGAAAAAGCGGGGGGGCCCGAGGAGGGCCCCCCCCCCGCGGGGCCCCCCCCCCCCCCCCCCCCCCCCCCCCCCCCCCCCCCGCCCCCCCCCCGGCCCCCCGCGGGGCCCCCCCCCGGGCCCCCCCCCCCCCCCGGCCCCCCCCCCCCCCCCGCCCCCCCCCCCCCCCCCCCCCCCCCCCCCGGGGGGCCGCCCCGGGGCCCGGGGGGGCCCGGCCGGGGCGGGGGGGTTTTTTTTTTTTTTTTTTTAAAAAAAAAAATAATTTTTGTTTTTTTTTTTTTTTTTTTTTTTTTTTTTTTTTTTTTTTTTTTTTTTTTTTTTTTTTTTTTTTTTTTGTGTTTTTTTTTTTTTTTTTTTTTTTTTTTTTTTTTTTTTTTTTTTTTTCTCTTTCCCCCCCCCCCCCCCCCCCCCCCCGGGGGGCGCGGCCGCCCCCCCCCCTCCCCCCCCCCCCCCCCCCCTGGGCCCCCCCCGGGGTCCCCCCCCCCCCCCCCCCCCCCCCCCCCCCCCCCCCCCCCCCCCCCCCCCCCTTTTTGCCCCCCCCCCCCCCCGGTTTGACTAAGCATGCTTGACATGAGCTATGTATAGTGACATGCTGAAGTTTATCTGATGAATGGTAAATGAAAGGGGTTAAAACTAAAATCATCCACATGATTGCACGGCTGTTCTTTCCAGGAAAAAAGTCTGCATGGGGTGGATTCATGGTGGTAACAAAATGTATTTTTGAATTAGAATGACTTCAATCAGTCTGACATAGAAAAGAGCAAAGATATCATAGACCTGAATGCTTTTGTTCATAAATTCAGTGTAGTTTTGTTCACTACACTGAATCATTTGAAACATTTGAAACAGCTTTCCATTAATTTGATGGTTACATTTTACAGCACCAATTTTGATTTAATAATTGGTAGCTAGACTATACAAATATCTTTGGAACTATTGGAAGGTATGTTATAACAGCAAAGCTTATCAGTAGGACATACAGTTTCATGGGATGTTTTGTTGTTACTGAAGAAAATAAATAAAAAAGAAGAAAAATCTAAAGCAATGTGTAATAATATATAAGGTCCAATATCTGCATTTTATCATTGTATAGCTTTGTGATGCTCTACAGGGTGTTTAATAAAGCACGTTAACTTGTTATCTAACCATGTCCAACATGCTCCACTTATTTGCTACTTAATTTATTTTGCTTGAGACGACACACAATACCATTTACAAGCTGGCAGAGCTGGAGTTGCTCTTTTTGGGCATTTTGAATGGTCACTTAGGGCTTCATGTAATATGCTTATATTTAAGCTTCTCATGGCACACCTCAATGTAATTTTATACCTATACTATTTTGGTGGTAAGCGAAGACTTAATGTCATGTGATCATGAAGCCCCCTGCCCCCATTTTCAAGCTTTTGCCCCCCTCCCGATCTGAGTTAGCTTCCTAGTGCAGGACCGTGGCATGCTGTGTTTTGGCAGAAAATCAATAAAGGGGAAAATCTGCTCTAATCATCCGCACATTTACCATCACAATCAACAATCAAAGCCAAGACCTGAGTCTTTATTTGTAGGCCTGAGCTGCCCAATTTTCCCACTGTGAAAGGCAGGCTAAATTAGAACCCTTGGTTCCTGTTAGCAGCTCTTAATGGCTCTGATTTGTGAACTGCTACATGAGGTTATGTAAATTGATCCTGAGTGTAGGCAGGAGCCCCCAGGTGACAGGTGCAGCATCCTGTGAGTGTGGGCAGAGCAGGAGTTATGAGACATGGAGGGAGAAAACTTAGCAAAGCTGTAGAATCAAATTCCCCCTCAATAAAATACAAAAAGTATTAGATGGATTTTTAATTAAAGACCCAAAGCACAGTTGACTTTCATTAGTGAAGAAATAATTGTAATGCTTGCTAATCTTAGACTCGAAGATGTATGTATGTATGTTAAAGGTTAAGGACAAATGCGTTAATTCCACTACCACACAGGAGAGGAAAATGAAAATCAGCATTAGTCTGTTTGTCAAAACTGACCATCATTCAATTTCCCTGATCCTCTTGATCTGAGGCCAAATGTCTCCATTAGTGTTTACTCCAGGTAGTTTCCTTCTCATTTTAATGTTGTAGAATATAATTAAAGATGTTCCTTATAAAGAAAAATAATGAATCAAGATTTCAAAAAGTAAATTCTGAACTACAGCTGGAAGGATTGGTTCTCAACTGATGTGTTGCAACTTAAACATAGTTCACAGGTCTGTTCTGAGATAGTATTATGGACAGGAGGGAAAAACAATGCTAAATCTGAATAAAATGCATCTCACCTTGTATTTGTGGATTTAAAAGAAAGGAGAAAATATTTCTTGTGTCTTTTTCTATCAAACACCTTTATCAAAGTATTTTGCCACATATTCAGGATTTGGTAGACGTTAGCCAAATTACTCAGATGCCAACATAGGTGGTGTGACATGCCCTCATCGCTGACAATAATCAACAAAATTATGCAAGATAATATTATACATATTATACATTATATACATACTCCCCTTTACTGAATGTGAACCCACTTATATGACACACTGAAATTGTTGTATATACACAATATGTTTTAAATATAAGAAATAATGAACTACATACTATAACTATATTCATGATTACAATATAGCCCTTCAAGGACAAGAACCACATTTCATTTTTACACAAAAAAGCTGTCAGAGCCATTCCTGATTAAGTTAGTGGTATCTTCATAATATTACCATAAACTATCCACATTGGAGGGCTACAGTAATGGCTATCAGGACTATCACAGACTGCTTGCTAAGAAGCATTGAATTATCTATGTTTATCAGAATCATGTGTTTAAGTGCACAGATTCTCTCAGGCTTGGGATAGTGAGATGTGGTGTATCTAATAAACCTTAAGGTTGCTTTGAAGAAATGAAAACATGGCAGACAAGACTGTTGCCTTTCTCCAAAATTTGAAATCTCTGATAGCACATATAGATGAAAGCATGTCAGCCCACTATCTGATATTAGGTATGTCTTAGATATGTCTAAATTGAATGGTCCTCTTCTGCTTTCTTTCAGCTTCTTTCTGTGCTTGTTTCCCACCAATAAATGTTTCTCATATATTATTTTACTTTCTAATGTAAACCTGAAGAAAGGTAAAAGTCAGGACACCTGAACAGGTCATTGTAAGGACACACTTGGTAATACTTTTTATTTAAAGGTTTACAGTTAAACAAGAAAGAGAAACATTACTGTTAGAAATGTCCTTGCCGAGCACATGCCGATTGCTGTTGCTGTTTAAAACAAAAAAGCTGGGAACAGCATGTATAAAGATTATTATCATCTAATGACCTGGATGCTGAAATATGTTTTTAGTTTCAAAAAACATTTTCCTATGCATCAAAATAGGCATCTTCTGTGGATTATCTATGCTATACATAACACCATGACTGCATATGTTCACTCAGCACCAGCAACTTTCCATCCAGCATCTGACTGAGACACATGAGGGACAATTCAACACCACAATAACTGATATAGTGTTTACGTATTGTTTTCAGTATTCTTATGAAGTACTTGATGAATATGTCAACTCAGGTCATTTTTGAGTGTTGTTCACAGTGTCTATAGTAACTATATTCTGTTCAGTAAGTATCATGGACCCTTGGCTGCACTATATATCTATGATATAAAGGAACACTAAATGAAATAATAACAGATATAATATAATAATAATAACGGATATAAAAGAGATCACCTGCTACACAATTGCAGGAGATATCTTTTATATCTCCTATATATATACACATATATACATACAGTACTAATGTAAGCAAAATTATTTTATTGATTTTAAAATATACTAAATTAGAAGCCGGCTTAACTTTTTCGGTGTCTCTTTGTCCTGCTGCGTGGGAATATTCTCAAACAGCGCAGAGTATAAGTGGATGTCAAGTGTAACAGTTTTCCTCTGGCTGGAGGAATTAAAGAGCGCCACAGAAAGGACTGGAGCTGAAAGGTTGGTCTCCAAAACCCTTCCTAAAATGATTAACCCTTCCAGAAGACATTACAGGGTTCAGCACTGAGCACTTGTGCTTTGTCATTGATGGTAATTGTTCTTTTTCTTAGTTGTTGCCTTCATCAGTCTCCTCATTATATGGAAAAAGAAGGAAAAATGTGTGAATAGACGAGGGAGATTTTCCCACACTTTCTCGGCACAGAGAAGAGTACCATTGTGAGCAGCTTCCCATCCTTATCACCCTTACACCATTGTTTGACAGTCATGTATTGCTATAAACGGGTAGGCTGCTTTTCAAAATGCTCCCTGGACAAAAAACTGTGAGTAGGGAGTAGAATCTGATAATATCTCCTGTGAAACATCTGACATTGAACTCAATGAATACTGAACCATGTCAAAACCCTTAACCTTTTCTTAAAGGTCACATTTTTGGGCAAACTTTACCAAGGTGACATTTCTTTGATTGACAGGAGTGATTAACAGGAACCGTTCAATATTCTTATCACTCAGAACTGACCAGACACTACTGTGGATTTTCATGTTTGGAAACACAGTTCAAGATTGAAAAGGTAGGAACCATAATGCATATTATTTGCTTCCCAGGAAACCTTTGTGAGGTAGTTAATTACAGAGTCTTTCCCCCCAAAAAATAAATTTAACATATAATATTGAACAGCATGTAGCCTACAGTGTATGTAATGCAATATTGGACACAGCAGCATAAAAACATGACCTGTACAAAACAAAGGTACTGGGGTAGTACCATGGTAGAATAGTAGATCTAATGTTAATCCTATAATACTTTAAGGTCTACCATACTGAATAATTGTCATATTCATACAGTATGCATCACGGTATTTATATGGTACTTTAAACGTAAAAAAACACAATGAAAATTTGTACATTTCCATAAACATATTAAACTGTATTAGCATGATAAAAACATTATTTGTGGCAATTAATAAACAAACCAATGCAATATAAGTATAAGTAAGTTTTAAAATGAGAAGTAGTGCGCTTCTGCTGTTCTGCTTCAGCAAATTATGGAAGCGTGCTCAGAACGTGCCTTCGACCGGATGTGATGTAATGTTACAGAGAAGCGCTCTCCTTCAATCAGCGCTGCTGCCCGCGCGGAAATACAATGGCGGCCAACAGAGGAAGACTCGGGACGCGCGCTGGAAGTAAACAAGAGAATCTCAGCCACCACATTTCACATCATACATCATACCGGGATGTATTTAAAGAGTGCTTCAGCTCGGTTCTCGACTCCCTCGCTGAATTTGGCACAAAGGTTTGTGTAAAGCATGATTTTACTCTATAAGAGCGCTTATGAAGCTCAGCATGTATTATGTGCAGATGATGTATTACTGCGGTTTGTAAAACGGCGTGGTTTCTAAGGCAGCAATATGCAGTTTTGCTCTTTATGATAATTTAACTGGAATAACAGACAATAATTAAAAGTCTTAGTACATACCCATAAAACTGATCGAGAGAGAAAGGCACATTACCAGTTTTAGAAACATGTTTGCCGAATAGAAAACAATAATATACAACTTTACATTGTTTTCCAGTTAAAAGTGGGTGATGGAGTGTTGCGTATCAGTGCCAATGTCAACAATGCGAACATTTCTGAGCTTCAACCATCACATGTTTACACTTGTTTGCAACAATACATCTCCAAATTACAAGTAAGTCAGCTTGTAAGTAATGCATGGGCTATGCTCACAATGCAGGGTAAAGGATACTGTGGAACTATATGAATTAATATTTCTGTTTAATGACTCTCTGTAATATATGATTTTAACTTGTCAGTTACAGCATTCTTTTACACTACAATATTACACTACAATGCCCGTTATCGGGTCCCATAAAACCGATTTCTGACAAAGCTGTCGTCTTCTGTGTCATTCTTTGATAGATTTGTTATCACATAATAAAATAATTTCATCTTGAATCCATATTTCATGTCTACTTCTTTTACACTGTTTATTTGTTAACTAGCCATGCAAATGGGATAATGCCTGGTAAATGTTGTGTCCTCCTGATCAACCTGTTAGACTCTATTTTGCAGTAATGACAATTTTGAACAGAACATCATTAATCCATAAATACATTAAAACACATAAACATTAAATTTATTTGTCTTTTTTTAGTCAATATCTGAAAATCTGAAGCAAATTGAGGTGGATTCTGATGGCCCCAATCCAGACACCAGTGAGAGCAGGCTGGGCTGCAGGCAAGAAACATCTGAGAAGATGGTGATTCACTCAGAGAATGTCCCTCCTATATCTCAACACTGCACTGTGCACGAGGATCGTAACAAAGCTCAGAATGATGACAATGTTCAAATCATGGCTGGTAAATCAGAGGTAAAACATGGTGTTTAAATATTCAGATTGATAATGTTGATCGCATCGTACCTTTGGTTAGTAGTTCAGTATATAGTTGTGCTCTTGCTTAAGAACAAGAGAAAAGCATTAGAATCAAAACTAAACCAAAAAAAATGAAATTCAGTGTTGGAGATATTACAGTGTACATTTTTAAGCAGTTATGTTTTTATGCGGCCACTGATAAACCATCAATTGCTTACATTCAATGAAAAGTAACACTTTTTCTTTTTTTTACAAACAATTATTATAGTGCCAAACACTTACATTTTGCATGTGTTCAAGTACCTAAGCTGATTGTCTGATAATCGCTATTTATTATTTGCATGTAATCAGGCCCAATTGGTCTGTCACGTGGTGTATGTATATAAATTGCTGTCTGTGGATGGACAGTTTAGAATGAATAGAGGCCTCCTTCAGTGGCTGCTTTCCCTCAGAGAGAAACAAATAGCCACCCACTTTGAGAGTCCTGAGAGAGGTCCTGGTCCTTGCAACATTATGAAGTGGATGTTCATTACACGCTGAAATTGCATGTGGGCGAGGGAAAGGAGGCCCTCATTTTTTTATTGCTTATTTATTTACAGTCACTGTAATAAAAAGCCAAAGCAAATCACAACTGTCTGAAATGGTTGCGCATGAAAAATGTTTTGATTTTGGGAATAATTCTGTCCACTGCACTCACTTGTTACTCATGCAGCCCACATGGCCCAAGTATTCCTCATTATAACTAAACAGTGATGACAGTGGATTGATTTTTTTTTTCTCTCTCAATAGCTCATCAGTCTGACCCTCATTGTCCTCTCTTGCTCTCTCTCTCTCACTCATTTTCTCAGATTGAACGTAGGATATCTGCATTTATAGAGCGCAAACAGCTGGAGATCAATGAAAACAATGTGAGGGAGTTTTGCAACGTGATCGACTGCAATCAGGGTGAGGGTGGCAGGGCAGCCTGGGGGGTGGTAGGGAGGTTGGTGGGGTACATCAATTGCCAATGTTTGTGAGAGTGCTGATTTTCATGGGCAAGAGGTCAGAATGCTGGGCTTGTGCTCAAAATGACTCGTTATCATTGCCAAAAACAGGTCATTTGCTTTGAGCTTTCTCATTTACAATTTATGGTGTATTTACCAATGCATATGTACATGACTAGTGAAAAGTTTGAACACACTCAGTCTTATTATTATTATTATTATAAAATGTTTATATTTTGGGTGGCAGGACTGATAACCATTTATTTAAACATCTTAACCATTTTTCAAATAGCCTCTGAATATGAAAGAACTTAATGTCACTGCATACATAATTATGAAAGAACAAAATAATTTACATGCTTTAGTTTAGCATGTCACACAAAGTATGGCAACAATCTTGGCTACTCATGTTCTCCTAACCAACTTCATAAAGTTTATAAATTTTTATAATAGTATTGAAGTTGTTCCCATGTATGCTGGCTACATGTTTTCTGCTTTTTTTTAAAGTCATCCATTTGAAACACTCACTTTGCTTTCTTTTTTTTTAATCATCAAGTTATCTTGTAAAAAAACATAATAAAAAGTCCAAGGGCACTTTTTCTTAGATTTTATCATTGGTCTTAAGTTGTATAAAATATATGCTTAACTGTAGCTTTTTTCTTATTCCTTATGGTTTATAGAGGAGAGCTGTGCAAGAACGGATGCAGTCTTTACTCCATATCCTGGATTCAAGAGTCATGTCAAAGGTTTATTTTGTTGTACCCTTCATATCACAAACCCATCTATACCTGAATCAAATCATATTTAATTAAAAATGTTTTTTAAACTGTCTAAGTGTGTTTGCTATAGAATAGTGTCATGGATCAGTGATTGTTGTTTGTTTGCTATTGTAGTGACTCGTGTGGTAAATACATATGGACCTCAAACGAGAACGATGCACAGGGAGCTGGGAGACCATCAGCAGGCCTCCATCAGCAGAGACTGTGGAAACCCAGGCATTGAGGAGAGGCTTTGTAACATGGAGGCTCACCTGAAACTTCCACCAGGTTAGTTGGATCAATTAAAGTGATGTCTTGTAGTGTAACATTAAGGTCCTTTCCTTTATGAACTCTGTTGTCTACTGTATGTTTCTTAGCAGGTCCAGTTCCTCAAAACATTTATCAACGACTAAAGAAACTTGAAGATCGAATTCTGGAGCTTGAGGGTCTTTCTCCGGAGTACTTCCACTCCACAGTAAGTGGTGGGAAGAAAGAATGTGTGTGTTCTTGTTTGTTGGAGGAGTGGATGATCAGATATGGATGATCTAGTCTGTTGAGCTTAGCAGTATCATTTCACTGAATGTCTACCGTGGCCTATAAACATGAAGAACACGGCATCGGATAAATCTTTTTAAAAAACGAATCAATCACTGTATTGTACATTTTAACACTGTGTGTAAACTAGAGAATAATAATGAAAGATGGTAACTAGAAATGTATTGTTGGCACCCCCTGAGTCCTGAGATTCTTAGAAGAATAAATTTGTAGAAAAAATGACATTCAGTTAGTTTGTCTGCTTTCTAATTATACTAGTGTTTCAAGGTGTCACAGAACTGTTGGGCCATATTAACATTGTCTTAAAAGCAACTTTCACTTAAACACTCCATGAAATCAAAGTGTTTGATGTTGTTGTTGAATTTAGTCCATGTCTGTTAGCTTTAAGACAATCTATTTTGTAGTGTCTAAAAGTTGACAGAAAACAAGAATGCTGATTAGTAAGTAAAGTAAAATCTATTGGCCATGTTAAAATCAATAAGAAATAAATTTATTAAAGACTTAGAATATAGTAGAATATAGTATATAGGATACAACTAGGATATATACTGTTATTCCCAATGCCAGAAGAACTAAAAACAGGAGTAAAGTGTGGTAAAATCTGTCTAACCTTGTGCTATTCTTGGCTGCGTGTAGCATCTACTTTCTGCACATCATTCTGAAGGATCTCATCCTACAGAAACAGTGGCTGAAGTTTCCTGATCATTTCAGTCTGACTTTAAACATTTGTGTGGCACATTTCAGCAGCACGCATTGTTTTATGAACAACACAATGTAATGCAGGCTTTTCTGATGTTTAAAGGGAGGCTTTTACGCTATATTGTTAAAGTATATATCATTTCACAAGCAAAGGGGGCGTTTCATGAAAGCATATTATTTTAAAAAGCATACATTTTGCCTCTAAAGGTCACAGGAAATGGTCATTAAAAACAAATAGTAAAAACTTATTTTTACTGCTTAAAGATACTCTGTAGGCTTTAACTGTAGGCTATAGCATTAGAGCTGTTCCTCATTCTGGCTTTCCAAATATCAGGGAATTTTAGCTAGAGAATGTAGTAGATTAAGGTGAAATGGCAGTCAGGTCAGTGTATATGTAGTTTTGTGTAGTGTAATGTTAAGAGCCTGTCTATGCACCACTGGTTCTGTGTTTGTTTTTACACTGTACAGCACACGTCCTTGTTACGCTGACTTCTCACTTATGCGTTTCCTCCTGCGCTCACAACAGACAACCAGAGTTCTTCAAAACCATTAAAAGCTGATATGGGTGATATTTTTTCCCTCACTTCAGAATTTGTTATCCCTGTCAGATTGTAGCCCATCAAAGTTAGCTGAGTAAGTGCTCTTGAACCATTTCTACGCCTCCTCACACCAGCTTCACTTAGTTTGGTGCTGGGCTGAAAGCTAGCTGATTTCCATGTCCTCTCGTGTGTGTGTGTGTGTGTGTGTGTGTGTGTGTGTGTGTGTGTGTGTGTGTGTGTGTGTGTGTGTGTGTGTGTGTGTGTGTGTGTGTGTGTGTGTGTGTGTGTGTGTGTGTTGCCTTTAAAGTGGGATGTTGAGTGCCGTCAAATATGCTTATCATCTTAGTTTGCAGCACAGTGTTTAGCAAGCAGAATTAATTCATTGAACTCTGCTGACCAGGGGTGAGCAAATATCATCCCCATGCTTAATGGGCCTGTATGTATGGTGAAAAGTGATTACAATGAAGATAAATGATGGATAACGGATATAAAGAGATGGACAGACTAAATGAAAGGCCACTGGGTGACCGGGGAAAAATAGCAATGGCCTCCACTTAATACTCTTAATCAGTGCAAGTCTATGGCAGCACTGATCTGTTGGTAGTGATTGAGTGATGGTGAAGGACGTTTCTGTTTCATACTCTAATCATGTGCTGTTTCTGCCCACTTACTGTTTAAAGCCCTTGTCCTTGGTTAAATGTATTGTTTTGGCTGCCTTTGCATTTTTCCCCCTCTTGTAAATTATTTGCAGAATGAAAAAAGACTGTCAAACAAAGAGCCATAGTAGAGATTTTTGTTTAATGTGATATTGAGATAAATGCCTTGCCGTGCTGTTAAAACACATCTCATGTGGATTGTTCATATAAATCAGCATCCATTTCATGCTTTCATTTCTTTTATTCCAGAATTACCCTCACAAACGGCCTAAAGCCTCCATGTCGCAGGTAAGTTCCATTAGTAATGCATTGATGTAGTCATGGAGAAAATATATGAAGGTCCTTCTGTCAAATGAGAAAGTCTTGGCTGATGAAAACGTTAATGTTTTGGCAGAGCTGCAGTCTCACTGAGCTGGATGGGAAGATCAGTGCCGTCAAAGCTGCCTTGATGAAAAAAACTAGCTTGTTCCAACACACCAATGCAGGGGAGTTTCCATACATATAAAGAATACAAAAAGAAAGGCCCTGTGTATTTTTATTGCTCCTAGATTTCAGCCCTTTTTACCCTAACGTGAATTTCATTCCTGACATGAGTATTTTCACTGTATATAGTTGATGCTGCTGATTATGTATTTCGATGCAAGAGCAGATTTAAGATTTGCACATTGAACATCCGTCCGTGTATATTTTCTGTCTGTAAAATGTACTGATGTTTTCCATTGTCATTCACTTTCCTTTTGTATGTCACATGAATGTAAAAGTGTGGTAAATGCATTTATGCATTTTTTTAATGTAAACGCCCCCACTGTCTATTGTCTATACATGAAGGCTAATAATTTGCTGAAACTGAAATCTTCTGCCTCACACTATAATGAATTCTGGTCAAAGAATTCATTTTGGGTCACCAAAAAAATACATCTTTTTAATAAAATTAATTTAAGAAATAAGAAATAATTTAAAACGAAAAGGGAAAACACAACAGCGTCAGTTTTATTTATACTGTGTGACCAACCATAACCAGCAACAATACTTACGTATATATTTATGAAACAAAAATGCAGAACAAAAAAAATCTGGACTGAATCATTTTATTTGATAAATGCTTTGTGAAATTCTCTTTTGACTGCTATTGTTATAGGTACACAGGACAGAATAATTCTCAAGCAGCCATGTCAGTGAGGGGGTCATGAATGTGTTAATGTTAAATCTGATCTGTGATTATTATATGTGATTGAGGGGAGAGGTGAATGTGATTGCAAACGGCAGGCAGCGATAGCGGACAGCAGTAGCTACTGTGAGTCGCAGCGTACAGCTAAAACCTCTCGATGCATTTTCTTTTTATTAGGATTAAATGTACAAATTATGATATTTTAAATGCATAATGAAATTTGTATCAGAATTAATTATAATACAGGCTCTATTATTGCTTTACCTTCGAACATTTGCTAATGGAAAATAAAGGCTTCCTAAACCTTTGCAATGCTCACATGACTGCAGCACAACACATTTATCTTACCTGATTTGCTCCCTCACTGGACATGACATGAAAGGCAATCCTTGTTTTCTTGTTACATATTGAAATAAAATGATTTAAAAATCCAACATGATTTATATGGAACTTTTTTGCAAGTTTGGAGCTCGCTGTATTTTATTGCAAAAGCTGTACTTTGGGGTTCTGTTCCTCTCAGCCTAGGCCCACATTCACAAACCAACAACTCCATAGTGACAGGTAATTAAAACTGCCTGAGTGAAGGCTTGTCAAAACACAGGATTTGTTGGAATTCTCTGTGTGAGGGCTGCGATCTGTTCTAACAGTGAAGTGGGAAGCAAAAGCTGACTCCTCCAGGTGTTCAGACAGACCTCTTTAATTTTTGCTCCAGCTTTCTGAGCCCGAAAAGGCCCGCAATGCACCCTGGGAGGTGTGTACTTGAACAGTAACAAAGCAAATGGGGGAATTGTCTATTGTCACCCCCTCCAGCTTTTGTCTCAGGCTTGGACCCTTATGCGGCTTAAGAGGAACAAATTGGCTTGACAATAACAAATGGATTATAAAAGTGAATTAAGGCCTTTGTTCTGACGTATGGCTCACCAGTGTCCGTTTGTCCCTCTGGTCATTAAGACGTGAATGCAGGCTAATGGGCAGGTGAAGTAGTCCAGTCTACATCAGGGTCTGTCAGTATCAGTCCTTTGTTGACATTTTCTACAGAAATTGGTGGTTCTATAGGAGATGGAGCCATTTCCATTAAAAATCATAAATATGGGAGCAACAGATACAGAAGCATACCAAATATTCACCATATTTCACCAACTCAACAGAGTAGTCAGCAGCTATATTCTCATGATTTAGGGTAGAGAGGGGGTGTTTTGAGGTCGCAGAGGATTAACTCTGTTCCCCACCCCCAACCACTTCACCCAGCTATTCTGTCGATAGCAAAAGGTACTTCCGTCCCAATTCGTTTACTGGTTTCTCTCTGTCACAAACTTCCTTGCTCTTTCGCTACCTTTTCACTACCTTCTCTGTACTGCCTGTATGTGATTAAGACTTCTTGGCAGCCTCAAGAAAAGCCAGTTGGGTTTTTTTTTGGTTCTCCTACATTGTGCGAGGGAGAGACATAGACTCATAACCATTCATAACTCACAAACTCGTAATGGGCTTCAACCCTCCAAAATGGAAAGAAAGCTTACCCCCCTCCTGTGACTAGTCAGATTTAGTCTTTTTCTCCCCGTGGTTCTGTCAAAAAAGACTGTTGCTCGTTTGTGCAGGGAACAATGCTGAACAAGGCTGAATCTCTAGCTCTGAACAAAGGGAAGAAAACAGGTTTTTCATTCTGCGGAACATTAGATTCTGACACATTTTAGCACGGCAGTTTTTTTTGTCCTGAGTGCAGTGGCTGGGCTCTTTAAAAAGGACCACCTGTTGGCTAGCAGGCTGCTCTTCATTACGCAAGCAACTATTATCACAGAGAGAGGAGCTCCGCAGGGGAGTTCTGAAGTTAACCCTGCCTGTCTGGACCTGCACGCTTCCTACCATGCAGCAGGAAGTCACAAGCTCTGGTACAATGTTGGTTCTTTAAGAGATGTCTAGATGTACTTTTGTGATTTTCAAGTTTTGATGGAATGTAGGTAAATTGTCAAGGCATTTTATATAAAGTGACGACTCTACATAGACGTTCCTTTTGCCTGCACAAAACTAGATTGAAAAATGTATTTTTTAAAAAAGTAATCAATATAATAAATTTACTGAACTCAGATAAGTACAACTTTCAAAAATCATTAACTATAGTTAAATAACCATTTTTTTTATTTTAATGACCAAAATGATTCACGCTATAATCAATAAAATATTTACATGTATTCCTCTGGTACGTCTAAAGTGCCATAAAGTCTAAAGCCACACATCCAAGGTTTACATTTTACAAGTATGTGAACCCATGTACTCATCATTGCTAGCTCTATGCTCTACCAGTTGAGCTAGAAAAATAAAATTAAAGATAAATATTTAAACCAGAAAATTAAGAGCAATATGAGCCTCACTTATTTTGCACTCTTTTGACTACAATTCAAATTCAAATAAAAGTCAATATATTTGAAAACCTTTGACCATATTTGCACAGATGCTGCCAAGTGGAATCAAAAATAACATCCTCCTGAACAGCCAAAGGGCTGTGTGGCTAGGCTCGCTGGGGTTAAAATGTGGCAGTTATATTGCCAGGATGAAGCAGCGGGAGCCGAATTCAGGCAATTACAATCAAGTCAGGGCGCAGTTAGAGCGTGGGCCTGGAACATGAGTAGGATGCTGATGAGACACTTAGCCACACAGCTTCAGCCATTGGTACTTTCCACTGACTGCCAACCCCCCCTGCTGGATGGCCATAGATCCCTCAGTCCCTAGGCTTGCACGCTCTCACCTTCAGCAGGGATGTATCTGTGTCACTGACAATTACATAAATATAGGCACAAAGATGGAAGTGCTACTTGGTCTGACTATTCTCCCAAACTGCAAAGGACTATTTAGTGTAACAGCAGCGTGTACATTCCATTACTCAAACATTAAACACTTTAAGACTTTAATTTACCAATTATTTACCAATTTCCCTATGAGGGAACTGAGAAAGATGTCTTACTCATGCAGGAAATGATATAATTGGGGCTCGCATTATCTCCAAGGGTGACGCAATTTTCAGCTCACATCGTGACCTTGTGACAACATGCTGTAAAGACCTTAAAAGAAGCAATGCCCTCTATGGCTTTTCAAAGAACATGCACACCTACGTTACGTTCAACACAAATACACTCTTGAACGTTGATGCATTAGGTGGCACATCTGAGGTCTGTGTCTGCCCTGTGTGAGCTCTAATCTATAGTCCATTCATCATAGTGAGGCAGTCTGACGCACAGAGCTGAAAGGTGGGTGGGTGTTCCCCATCCTGATTACTCCAACCCATCCAAGCTTCACTTCGGCCTCCTGCAATGCCAGATCTACACAAATCACTTCTGCCCTCCTTCTGGTAGCAAAGTCACTGTGTATTGAGAAGACGACACCTGAAAGCAATTAGGGATCCAACTATAGCAGGGAAATAGTGACTTTTCAAGAGCTTTTCAAACTTTTTCCCCCCACTGGTTGATGTTTTTGTCATGCAAAGACACAAACCTGATTCTGAAGCACTTCTGCATATGAAATGTTCTGATGCCCATCTGCTTCCAAATTAAAGTAGATATTTTTAAAAAGAGTAACTTTGAAATGACGTTATCTGAGATCCCCAAAACTTTTAGCCACTAAAATGCAAATGAGTGCAATGCGACTTTCTCCTGTTGCATGAAAACCTAATTTTGTGGCATCTAAGCTGTAATCCCCATAAAAAATGTTGCCACATGGCTCACGTTTCAGCAGAGCTCTGCTAAGATCTAGATTGTTAGTTAGACACCTCAGTTTACCTGTGGCTTTCTCTCACTTAATGCTTTGGAAACCACTTCCCATCTGTATTGTCGAATTGGGGCTTCTGTTGTCTTGAAACACCTCTCCCAATTCCTTTCATAATGGCTGTTTTTTACCAATGCTTTATCTCCCCCCTGGATCTCAGGCGCTGGGCTTGGCAACCCCATTCTTTCAAATTATTCCATTTTTGCAGAGAGAGAAATTGGATTGTGTTGATCCTGTTTCTGCAGCGGGGAAGGTGGCCATAGCATTATCCTTGGTTTAAACTGGTGACGGAAAGGCAATCACACAGAGGCCTCACTCTGACACAAACACTCCAGCCTCTGGACGAGGAAATTACACCACAATAAGCTGTACCTTTGGGCTTTGAGGTCAGTCACTGCCTCACGCACACAAAACTGTTATCACCTGCTGAAAGGTATTATTCATGCAGGATCAGTCAATGTCTAATTTTTTTTTCTCACTGTGTTCACAGTGTATCCAAATAAGAGTGCATACATTATAGGGAGCCAATAAAGAGAATAACTTTTTAGTAAAATTAGTATCTAATAACATTGATTTTTTTTCCTCTATCAGGTTGATTAGCAACCAATAAAGTTTAAAACAAAAGTTTTAAATTTTCTTAATATGTGAGAGGTGCTTGCACATGCAAGACTTGCTGTCATAATGCCAGGGCTTGGCTATGCGGTTGCTATAGGTTTCTGAGTGGTTTTCAGTGTGTTGCTATGGCATTACTAGGTGGTCCTCTGAACTCTTGCCTCAAGCACCAATAATAATGGACAAATTGCAATATTATCATGTAAATAATATATTATATCAAAATGCAGGAATATTTGTAGAAGAAAAGTCATATACAACAGAAGAAACCAGATGCTGATATAAAATGATATTTATTCAGTGCAACACATTCCATTGAAAACAATATGAGGAAATACTGGTGGAGCTATTGCACAAATGAAGACACACGAATAAACGTGTCCCATCGCATAGAAAGAATCCATTAACATTCATTGTATCAACCACAGAGGTGAATCTGGGGATCAGGAGGACCTCTTTGTGTAAGAGCCCTGACCCCCTACTATTTACACACAGAGAGAAGGCCCAGCTGATACCACCCCAACAGCACTACCTTCCACATACAGACCTGTCATTACCTCCCCGCCTTCTCTCTCTCAACACAGCACAGCTGCCCATTTCCACAAGAGACCTTAATCTTTCCTCCAATAGGCAACTCCTGTTAAACTCCTTGACATGCCGAGCCACGCAGGAGACACACAGGACCCATGAATAATCAATAGCACGCTATTTATGCCAAGACCAAGACGAGCATGTAGCACAACAGGTCATTTCTACCCGCGATTGCTTGCAGATTTGAGTTAGAATTTCAGAGGTGGATTGGAGTTGGGAGGGGTGGGGGGGGTTCTTTTTGAGAAAAACCTCAAGAAGAAATTAGAATAGAGATACAGAGACACATGTGGGATTGCCGATAGTTAATTAGCCTGCTTTCATTTTATTTTGGTAAAGAATTGCTACTGTGGTCGGGAAAAAAATATCATGTGCTCTTTTGTACAGCGAGTGCATACACGTCACATACACACATACAGTAAGTGCATGAGCCCACACACCTACACACTCGCATGCGGATACAAGAACTGAACCCAATTTCATCTGCAAGGGGCAGAAATCAATCTCATATCTCTCTAGTTAATCCGCAATGGCCCTCCACAGATCCTGACACTAATAAGGTATTGAGCAGGTGAGGCCAAGGGATGCATGGAAACAGCCAGCGTGGAGGAGGGAGGGGGGGCAGAGTCTGGCTCTATTCCAGTTCAATTATGTGACTTGTGTACAGGAGAGTGGAGAGCAGGGAGACAGAAGAGAATAAGAGAGAGTGAGAGAGGGGGCAGAAAGGAGCATGAAGGAGCACAAGATGAGAGGCAGAGAAGGAATACTAGGTGAAAGACTTTACAGAAGGGGGTTGAGAAAGGCATGTAAGGTTGGTCGGGAAGGAGAAAGAACGAGAGAAAGAGCGGGGGGTGGGAGTTTAAAATCGATCCCATCTGTGGTACGATGGTTAATTAAAGCAGCTCTTGAGTAGACTAAGGATGAGAGGTTTGGCTGGGATACTGCAGGCAGGGCTCTGATTGCTCCTAGAATGGCTGCTTTCTCAGCTTTGAGAGCAGGAGGGCTGCCGCTGGCATCCACAGAGTCAGAAACGCACACATTTATGTTTGAACAAACATGCATACAGAGAGAGATTGGCGTTCACATAAGGACACTGTTTGAAGGATTTCTATATACATGGTCTCGAATGTACCTCTGACCTTTGCCATGGTCGTGAAGATTTTTGTTACTGGATTCAACATAAGATGTCTCCTTGAATATGTCTACTGTGCATGACCATTCTTATGGTAATACACTTTGTAATAGACTGTACACTGTACAGGCTGTAGACTGTTTTTTGTATTTATTAAAATATGCCAACAGAAAGCAAGAACAGAACATATTGTCTTGCAGGACCCAAGGATTGCATGTTATTTTAAATACTGGGCTAATATTTTAAATATTTGCGTAATATTTTAAATATTTGTGTAATATTTTAAATATTGGGTATACGTGTGTCCCCAATATTAAAAATATTAGTTAATTAATACGGGTTGTCTAATTAAAAAAGTTACACTTTCACATTTAGTCCTCTGAACCTATAAAATATGGTAACATCATTAAGTTAAACAAAATATCATGATTTTAAGTATTTTAAGTATGTTCTAGAGACATAGGAGATGCATACAACTGGCACGTTTAAGAATCGTACATTTTTCTTCCACTCTGTATATTTCACACAATGTTGGTTTGAGAATCATAACTATTACAAATCAATGAGCTTTGGAAGCAGGCCTGTCTGTGTTGTTAATGTTATTCGCATTCCAAAATGGCGTGATTTACCATGAGTGGCCTACAACTGACAAAAGATAGATTACCTTTAGCATGCAGAGATTAGCCAACCAATATACATCCAATCCACACCAGCACAGACAAAAGCAAGATTTAGAGGTATTTAGTTAGAAGGTTTAGTTAGAGCATTCTGAGTATTACGATTAATCCACTGCCAATACAGGACTCATTAACATTCTACTTTTGAAACGACAGGTGAGCTTTGATGCTAGTCCTATTTCTCTGCATCCTTTACTGCTGCTTTCTCATGCTCTTAAACCAGGTGATATACCACATTGGGGCATTCTCCTCTAAAAAACTACTCTCTATTCTACATATGAGAACATAAAGTTGAAAAAGACATCCAATACCAATCACTGGAGATTTAAAATGCAGCCTACAACCCAAATGAATGGAAGTGCAAATGATATTGAACTGTTGAGTGAATCCCAAGAAACTAGAAAAGGACTATTTTCTTATGAAGTGATGGCAAACCAGGCAGATTAATCTGTAATCATACTCTTCATGTAGCAGAAGTGTGGCAATAGAGCACATCCCTTCACAGGTGTATGAATTATGTATATAGAGATGATTTGATGGGTGTGAAAGAGAGTGTGTCTGATTGAAATTCCGTATGTCGTGCATTTCACCATCTCTTTGCTCACTCTGCGTAGAACGTTGGGGTCAGAGCCCCGTGCTAATTTGCGAAGGGCCAACTGCTTGTGAGGAAAATGAGAAAATTATACATTTCAGCAGGAATCAGCTGTGGTTCTTCAGGATCCACACTGCAGCCGGCTTTATGTGGCAGACACCTGCCAGCTTTTCAATGGTACGAGTCTCCATGTCTGAAACTTATATACAAATACACCCACACCTAAAAGTACATCAAGACAAATTAGCGCATCAAATGAAGTGCACTTTTAATGCACGCTTCATATGCCATTGCAAATAACCTTTTTACATTGTATGTTTCTGTAAAAAAGAAGAAACCACATATGCTCAATGGTCAGGATGGTTTGTCAACCCTTTAATACATGGCTGTCTGGAATACATGATTCTGATTGGGTGATCGCAGAATTCTGTGGTGAAATGTTTGTATAGTGACCTCTAAACTATGTAATGGGCCGTTGCTCCAGTTAACCGAATTCTCAAATAGCTGCTGTGTTCATGTTTCTTGTATTACTCTGCAGCTTCTTTTTCTCGCATAATAAAATAATTTCAGCTCAATCAATATTTCATGTCTTTATATCTGGCAAGTAGCCAGGCATAAAGGGATAATGTACAGTTAGCTGGTCATTATTTCAAAATATACCCCTTTGGTGGATTCAAGACACCTCTGCAGGGTATATTTTGCTATAATGATAACATTGTCCCTTACATGGGGGACCAGTGAAAGAAGGCTCTACCAAAACAGGTTGACAGCAGAAAGTTGGGTTGGACCCAGAGGAACGTTCAGTTTAGATGTCATCACAAGCTTTATTTCAGATGACTGTTCACTATTTCATGGATCCTTCAGATCAGTCCCACTTGAGCTGTTGTTCCTGAGCAGCAGCCATGTCTGTCTACAGTATGTGAGCAGAGAAAAGAACATGCAGCACCATTTCACCAAGTGGAAGAGTGGAGAGGTCTTTAGGGAGGATTTTAAGAGGAGAAAGGCGTCAAGTCGAGCATAGGGTGAGTGTTGAGCATGCTCGAAAAGGCATAGCACTTTATTTGCACACTCACAATATTAATTGTCACTTTCATTGCTTTTAATTGCCAATTTTTTCACCCTTGCGTGCCATTCAACCCATCACCCTGATCCCTCCTTTAGATATTTTTAGGTTGCTAAGACAACAAAGGATTGGAGCAACTTAGTATTCTGGCTTCCCTTCAGTGGAAACAAATAAACACTCATGCACAGAATCGACCCTCTAAATCTGTTTCACACCATTCACTGTGTGATATTTCTTATGGGGTTTCTACTTAATAACACTTTAGAGGAATAGAAACACTAAATTAAAGGCAATTTTAAAAACATATTCACTCCTAACAATGCTCCATCACCTTTTGGCATTGCCTCCTGGTGAAACTAAGAACCTAAAAGAAACTGGCCAATAATTCACCCTAAAGGTAACATTCCACCTGGCCACAGTCACTACACAACAAAGCCATGCCCCTTCTCTTTCTTTCTCTCTCTCTCTCTTTCACCAAGAAACGCTGGATTACTGGAGGGAGAGTGATAATCTTGAGCAAATATCATTAACTGTTTGCTCCTATCAGCTGCAGAGAGTGTGGCAGTCACTCTTTTGTGCTGCTATCAGGAGTTAAGAGAGGTTTTGTGCCATAATGGGGTTGGCCAGCAGTGCCAGTCCTTTCAAGTGGCGATTCACTGAACTCTCCTGCACATGGATATTAGACTTATATAGAGTCTGAGCCTCTAAACGCATATGGGATTAGAAAGTCTGTCCCTGGACCACAGGAAGTAACAATGTTTGATATCCTGTCCTGCTCCAGAGTGACAGAGGATGATTGTGGTGGAAGAGTGAGGTTGATTTGTGGAGAGATGTACTCAGTGTTTGGCCTGAGCTAACACAGGTCAGAGGAGCCCATGCCCAAGATTAAAGGAGCTGATTTAAGAGAGTGTCGACCTGTCTCACTTCCTGCACTATCCTTGATGGGGTCGACATCAACGCACACAAAAGGCACACACAAAAGCACATCCTCACTCAACACAAAAAACAGAATTGCAGAAGCCATTTAAATATAAACAGATATATTTGTCAAAGTAAGCCCCTACACTTATTTATAAAAATAAAACAGCCTTTGCCAACACATATCTGTTTGTGCCTAGCACTGAAACCTAGCACTGCCTTGCAGCGTACTACCCACATAGGCAGCTCCCATCTAAGGCAGCATTGTAATTAAATAAGGACATAAGTGACTGATTTAGAATACTCTGCAATAAATCTCTTCATGTGAAACAGTCAGAAGGTTTAACTTAAAACTGATTCTATTCATCTCACTTTAGCATACTGTTAATCTAATGACACACTAATGTAATAAACAGGCCCAGACATAATCTGCAGACTTTCTCTGAAGTTCTTTTAATGCATAAAGGCAAAAGTGTATCCTTATTTTCTAGGTGTTTAAATCTAGTGACAGTGTTTTTTAATATCTTTGATTACTATTTGAGCAGTCTAGAATGTAACTATGAACTATACTTCTAGGTGTGGGTGAACTATAACACTTTATTCAGAGCTTATGTCCAAAGGTCAAGGTAATTACGTTTAGTGCTTTTCTGTACAGTTCTGTACAGTTTTGATAGTCTTTAAATTTAAAAAAAAGTGAATGATAAAAGTCAAATAAGATTTTTGCCGCAGACAAACGATATGACGCATGTACATGCATTATTGTAAAGGATTGTATGTAATACAATATATTAACAATGAATCCGCTCCAATCGTGATTCGAGGCAATTCTTTGAACAGGGCCGATTTAAGACTGATTTGCGCGTTGGACGTCCAAACGGTACGCACAACATAGTTGGTAAAAAAGTATTTATCAGTGAAATATTGTAAATAAAAATGTATTTTATTTTAGTACACAGCATAATTTTACTGGGATTTGTGTCCCTGGGTTGGTAAATGGGCACTTCGTAAATGAGGAGCATTTTCTGCTGAACTACTGAATTTGGCACATCTGATTAAAAGGCATTAAAATAAAACAAAAAATGGCTGAGAAGTGAAATTGTTTAAAGGGCTTAACTTAATACCAACAAAACAAACGAACACGAGTAACGCAGATATAAACACTCCATAAGCAACTGCAGGTAAACACACAAAACGACTAAGCATGTTTGAAGACGGCGTTATGTCAGATATTATAACTTTTCAGGTGGTTCATAACTCAGTATTCATACGGGATATTGGCTGCCAGACCCCGGTTGGTTAAAACCACGCCCCCATATCGCAAATTTACATTTGTGTTCATGTAGCATGGTCGACAAAAGACAGACGTATTTATTATGCGCATATACTATGTATCTATAGATATAAACGTAAAACTGAAGGCGCACAAATCAGATATTAGGTGCAATATGCCCCTGTTTGCCTCCTTGTGCTGACAGGCCTGTAAAGCACACAGTTACTTTATTTAAATACTGAATGAATAAGTATATTTATGTTTTCTTCAGATCCGGATTAATGTGTCTGTCTTCTTTTCAGAACATGTTCTTCGAGAGCTTTTCTGCCCTGGCTAAAAATGCTGTTTTGGAAAGCAGCTCTCTTGATTATAAAACTTGTGCCAACGGCCACATGTTCATATATGCTTACGTGCACACACATGCATAATGCATGTGCCTCTGATCTGACCTCTATTTAAAAGGTCAAGGAGAAATTTCTGATTGACTAGACATGATAGCAAGCGAGAAAGGCAGTGAAATAGAGAGAGGTAGTGTTAGAAGTGTATGGGTCTGATCACAACCCCTACAGTGGTGAGTAAATACAGTCTAATGGCCACTGATTAATTCTTCATTGCTCTTATCGGCCCAGCAAAGAGAGATGTAATGACCTGTCTGTGTCTGCCACGCTCTTTCTCACCCCCCCTCTCCTGCTCAATTTTTGATTATAAATTAAAAGGGATTGTGAATGGTGTAATGCTGGTTTGAGTCTCCTGATTGCTGTATTTGATTAGAGAATGTCAGTGCACGCATTTTCTCCTCTCTCTTGCACTTCAATGCGTTGTAACACTCAGAAATGCACAAAGAACACAATGGACCAACTGCTTAACAGTACCAACTAAACCATAACTAGCACTAGCTGCAATCAAATACATTCTTTCAGTCTCCCTTTTCTCTCTCAGTTCGTTTTCATTTAGTGTGGCTCTTTGGTGACTTTTTGGAGTTTGTTACAGGTGTGCAAAACACTGACAAGTGAAAATCACCGGCAATTATAAAGCATTCACTCATGCAGGTATGAGGAATATGGGACCCTTTGTCTGTCTTCATTATGGTGGAGTTTTGTCTTGTGGAGAATCTGATGACAGGTATTTTATGATAATAGATTTGACAAAATGATTTAGAAAAGGTTTTGAATCCAAAAAGGAAGGAGATGATGATCAATGTGGTGAAACAGCTGAAATTGTTGTTAGAAAAGTAAATGTTAGGACAGTTTAGAAGGAAATAAGGTAACTTCCATAAGGGCTATTATGCACCTTTTCAGGCAGTCCTGGCTCTTGGATGCTTTAGGCATGACCAAAGAAACAATACATACTTTTTTAGTTTTTCATTTCTTAGTCCAGTGGTAGAGTTTCTGTTTACTGTACAAGCAGACCAGATTATTAAAGATTTAAAAAAAAAAACACATTTGCAAACTGAAGTTGACAACTAGTGATAACGACTTTTGTTTTAACAGGAGAAGTATTTGTAATTTCAACCAAAATGAAGCAGTACTGAATTTCAGCTTAAACAAATGATTTGATGAAGATGAATAGTAATCGGACTGACCATGTATGTGATTTTAGCGCTAGACCATTTTTTACGTCAATCAACAACAATCATGCTGTAACTTAATTACCCTAATGATAACTTATTTTTGCATTTAAAATACATCTGTTCAAAAAAGGCATTCCTTCTTTCTGTGCACAACCCTGCAAATACTGCCGGTAAACATCCAGTCAGCTTTGGCTGTGTTATTATGCTCTGTACATGCACTCCTCTTCAGAATAAGTAAGTGACCCAAAATGTTTGCATGGTAGTGTATATATAATAATCTCATGATTGTTTTTAGGTGGCCTGATAAGAAGAACTGGTGATTGTGGGTGGGAAAAAGAAAAGTGTTTTTCTTCAACCAGTGTGACTCTTGCAACCTCTCCTTAACTTCATAGGATGAGAAAAAATCTCTCCACGGAGCACAAGGTTACAACAGTATGGCACTGAAGAGGATGGGAAAAGGGAAGCTCAAGGTGAGGATGCAGGAGAAGGGAGGGTGTTAATGAGAAAAAGGGGTCCTGTTGTTGGAAGATGCTTTGTGTCAGGCCTCTTGCATTATGCTGTTGACTCTCTCCCTCGGAAGGGCCAGATAATGGGACTCAGGGTGCAGGGCAGACAAAATGCCCCACTGAAGAAAGTCAGGCTGGGAGGGCGAGGGGGAGTTGATATGAAGGTAAAAGGATGAGTTTGGGGGTGAATTTGAGCAGCTCTTTCTCTCAAGACTCCTTATATCCATGGCCACATTCTGCTTCCAGTGTCTTTCTCAAGCCTCTTCCTTTTTCTTTTCTCCTTTTCTTCTCTGCCTGTCCTCTTAACCTTACGCCTCATACCTCTTATATGTTTCAGTGGTTCAAGCCGAGCTCTTTAGGTGAGAAGTACGAACATTTGTATGTCTTTCAACAGCGGCATGGAATGTTTTCCATAACACAATTAAATCTTATTTTTAACAGGTGGAATAATAATAACATATGGAATTGTCAGGTTTGTCTTGGCTGTAACTGTATATTCAAGGACCAGACACATGTTAATCTACTATGATCAATCACCATTAAAAATATTATGTGCGTGTGTTTATGTAGATGGGGAAGGTTAGATCTATCAATTGATCCCCTCCTAGAAGTTAATAGTAAATACAAACATCATCAGGGATTTATACAGAGGTATATAAGGCTATAAGTATAGTGCCTGCACCTTCTCCCATGCTCACGCACAAACACACAAAATCACTTCCCAACCCTGTTGCACCCCATCCCTTAAAGTATAACCATAAACAAAATCAGAGGATACAGTAAGGTCTCTAATCAAGGCAATCAGTGCTGTTTTCAAACGTGCGCGGTGCACGAACACCGAGCTGGGCTCATCTTTGTCTGCGGTTTAATTACTTGTTTTTGCATTCTGATAGAGGGGGGTGATTGTGCCTTGTCACCTATTTCCAAAGATAAAGGACTAGCCAATTACTTTGTTTGGATGCTAATGATTGGGTTTCATTAGTGGCCGCTCTTAGCCCCCCTCACCCGGTAAATGAATGAATATGCTATGATTTCAATTATTGGAATTATGAAAATTGCTTTTAAAAAGACGACACGGTATCATCAACTCTCCGCTGTGACATAATGTCATTTTAATTTCCATAATAGTTTTAATTGTCGGTGGCCCTGTTGCGCGTTAATCATTTAATTGTATTGTCTTTTTCCATTGGAGACACCCATACCCATCTTCCCCTCAGCCACACCAAATCACAATCAGAATTAGCTGAGGAGTTAGCAAAGGCCAGTTCAAGGTGCAATTTAAAAGTTTCACTGATACAGATGTTTAACAATGCCACAAATTTAATTAGCAAAATTTCAGAGTGTCACCCTTAACAGTAAGCATAGTCATAAAACAACTTCTACATTATAGTATATGACATTTGGTCTCCCACACACATTCCATCAAGTGTAATTCAATAGAAATGCAGATGGCTGATTCTGAGGGTTAATTGGTACTTGAATTCTTAGAGAAAAAACTATATGTCCATGTGTGCTGAATGAAGCCTCATTTTTGCTGGTTGTTTTTCTCCTAAAGGAATGCAGGCTTTCATTTTTGAACTGCTCATGAAAAAAGACATGATGATGAGCTTGAGGTGCGAAAAGTAAACAAATTACCGACCTACACGGACCTGCACAATGAAAGAGAGGAACATAGACATGTAAACCATTCAATTCCTGACCCACATGGCTGAAGTACAATCAGCTGTAAATTACCTCTGAATTCAGGTCTGTTATCATCAGTGTGCTGGAGACTGGTGGAAAAATAAATGCCTTTTGCCAAACAAAGGATGAGGATACCTAATGGTTATGTGGGTCAAGGCCCAGTGAGGCCTTTGACAAGTGACAGAAAAGAATCCTGAGAGATTGCTCTCCAAGGCCAGCGTGTCTATAGATTTAAATGAAAGATCTAGTTCTTTTTTATGCTACGAAGGTTACCGGGCTGCATCAGATGGAGAATGAACAGATTTACTATGTACACAAAACATAGGATCCATTAGTGCAAAAGTATTTGCATGGTGCATAGAATCAATTAAAGGACGGATTTCAGGCAAGGCCAGGTAGGTTTATTTTGTGAGAAAGACCTGGAGTTTTTCTTCATCTCCATGGAGATGGAGTCTGCCAGAACAAATGGCCATGATCAAAGGGCACAGCAGAGGACGAGACCTCATTCACAGCTGAGCCAAAAACAACGAAAACATGTTTGAGGGAAAACCAAACATCCTTCCAAATCTACAGCCACACAACACATATTTTTAATGACATGTCTGAGACAATAAAATATTATTAATAAGTTTTTGATAATATAATATTAAATATAAAGATCTTAACCATGTCCAGTTTTAAGCTTTTTGTTTTGATTAAAAACAAAACTGGAAGCAGCCAAAACAGGAGCGCCACTCTTCATTGTGCGTGTTATGATGCCATGCAGAGCAACGCAGGAAGCGGTTTGGATGCCTCTCGATTGATCAGAGCCACCGAGCGTGTGACTGACAGCTTTAAGCGCCTCTCTAACCTCTTTCCTCCATCTCTCAGTGTGCCAGAAAGGGGCGGTCAAGTGAGCCCCTCAAAATTGGAAAAAGGGACATTCAGATGCAACCATGCAGAACACCAAGTTGCCATCCCTTCTCGAGAAGAAATGTTTCTCTTGAGTGCAGGTCAGAATATGAGAGGATGTGAATATGGGTTGGGGCAGGGAGCAGAGTAAAGAGAGAGCAAGAGCTTCCCTAAAGTCTTCAAACCATCTTCAAGTCTTCTTCAGTCTTTGAGAACAGATATGATAGGCTAAAACATCTAGGCGACACAAACAGAGCAGCTGTTGTTCAAATATGTCACACAGATTATCGACATCTCTGGAACGCTAGGATATAACGTTTTTGAATTGTCAGCTTGAATTGTCAAAGTATGCCAGAGTGCAACGTCCTTAATATTTCATAGTTCAAAAACACGTATGCTTATGTTAAAACTTTAGAAGTGCAGTACAGCAGAAAGAGCTCATGAAAGAGAGATACAGTTAGTCTAAGGCTGTTGCATAGGGGACAGGTTGGTGATGAGGATACTTGTATGGAGTGACTGTACAGCATTGTCTTAGACTCAGAAGTGTGGTGGAGAGATATTTGGGCACAGGGGGGAGAGAGAGTGAGGAAAGGTGGAGGGGCAACAGACAAAAAGGTTGGGGGCGTATGCTTTGGTCCCTGGGCTTGTGCAAGTATGCCACCTCCTGGATTTTAAGTGAACGACAGCTCGGTTGATAACTTCAGAAACACTTCTGCATGGTATCCTGAAATGAAATAGTCATCCTAGAATCATATGTTTCATCTCTATCTGTCTCTCCTTCTCACACACACACAGTTGTCTTGCATTTGGTTTGCCTCAGGGAGACGGCCTCCATCATGCTCCATTGTGTTTTGAGCGCTGAGAGGCTCTTCTGGCAGGCTAAGGTAGAGAGAGAGGGTTAGAGGCCATACTAGAGAAGAGGGATGAGAGCGATTCAATCGCTCAACAAATGGACCCCGCTAATAGAAGTAGCCTCTGATCCTACCCGACGCACAGCTGGGGGCTTCTAATAAGAAAGGGTTGAAGAGGAGAGACGAGAAAAAGCAAGAAAGAGAGAAAGAGGAAAGGGTAAACATGGGCTGCTCTATTGGCCTAATTATCAATCAAATGTAATATTAAGGGTATTAGTTGATGTGCTGTTCATACACGTATATCACACTGTACAGCTGTCTTGTGGAAGTTAAGCTTTCGATTTCTAGTTAAAGTTTGATTTCTAATTTAATGGATAAAATGTAGCACGATATAACCCCTTTCACAAAGATTCACAATGCTAATCCTATAATTTCTGCTACTGCACCATTGTTACTACAGTTGTTGATATTATAATTAGCCGACACTGGCTTTAGCCGGGTAGCTGGTATAACGGTGTTAGCCAACAATGTTATCAACTAAACAATAAATAGGTTTCTTCATCCAATATGCATGAAATGGTTTGCAAACAGACTGTGGTTCTTCCATGTACGTGCTATTTAAGAATGAGACTAGAGCACAGCTATGTCAAAAAGACTTTGAAGGGTCTTACTCTGTCCAAAGGAGTTTCTACAGTATGTTTATACAGTAACAAAAACAAAAATAAAAACAAGTGTTTTGCCTGAAACTACATTTACCATAATACTTCTATAAAAGAAGGAAATTTTAAAACCTAATTCTGATAAACCTCAGCTGTAATGCTTAATTAATAGTTTGCTTATATTTGCACAGGGGTAATACAAGCACAGGCATGTATTAAAAAAATGACGTGTATTGGGAAAACAATAGACATTTACATACTTTCACACCCAGACTGACCCGAAAAAGGGGTCCAGGAACAATAGCACAGAGTGACAGACCACATTCTTATCTCCCAGACGCATCCTTTGAAAAGTGATACAGCTGCACCCCAAGCTTCATCCCCGTGTCACTCTCCCCATGTACAGTGTCTGCGTCAGTGTGTGTGTGTTTGTGTGTGTGGGAAACAAGAATGGACAGAGGATATCCCTGCTCTTAAAACACAAAGGGCTACTTAACATCCACACAGCAGGAAGGCTTGATTCATTTTTATGCTACAGATAGGAAGGGTGAGGCTTATAATGCCATCCACTTCATGTTGTCACTACAATTTTGTTTACATGTGTGTTCATAAATGAGAAAAATCAATCCCAGAGTTGAGCGCTGCCACATTTACAATCAAATGCATGGGCAGAACATTAAATAATTCCTCTGAGACAGACACACAGAAACTTGGTCCCTCCCACTGTGTTTTCTTTGTGTTGGCCATTGTAACGGTTTTGTCCAGGCATATGGAGTGGTTTAGGCCACTGGGACCCCCAACAGCTCTGGCTTTGTGTTGGGGTCACAAAGGTTGCTGGGATTGTGTTCCAAACTAATTCTCCCTTTCACTGACTCCAGATCAGAGTCTATAATGATCTGGGCGGTGCTTTACCATGGTTAGATTATGGCGGTGACACCCACAGGGTGGAAAGAGAGTGCAGAAACCCCCCCTCCCCCCCACCCCCCAGGAGGGCAACAAGTTTTTAAATGAAACATTCTTGTGTTTTGCCCTTGGCATTCACAGACACTTTCTTTAACCTGTGGTATCAATGGCCAGAAAACCCACACTTCCCCATCATAGCCACACACACACATCATTTTCCACCTCATTTCCCAGGCTCAGCCTGAGCAAACATTATAAAAAGGCAAGAGTGCAGGCACTAAAGAGAGCTAGTGTAATTGTAACAATAATAAAAGAGTTGTGAAGAGAGGCTCTGACTTCCTATGGCCTCTGCATACATCCGTTCTTCATATCCATACTTCACATCCAACCGTAGCAATTATAACTAGAGGAGATACGTGTTCCCCTTTTAGACACTTCTACAGTTGTCCCCTAAAAAAGCATTACTTTTCAAATCCATGCCTTGGTGTCAACATAAAATTAGAATCCACCTTTATATACATTCCTTGATTATTGAAAATAATTATGTTTTATCAGAAAAATACATCCAAGGTCATATTAACCAGCAAAACACACAAAAATATACACAGTGCATCTTTAAAGTCTAATCAAAACTGTATTCTTTACTTAATACACGCTTCTGGTCTTTATGCATAGTTTATTATTGTAAATATTGTATATTGTACATTTTTCATTAAAAAAATGCATCTGTAAACATTTTCTTTTTGGCTTGTTTTACAAAGTCGTATTTTTCAAACCCCTGCGAACACCTGTCATATAGGGACATATTTTAACCATTCTATGTAATTTTTTGTTTTATTGTTTGTTCTCCTCAATTTAAAAAAATATAACTGCTTTGTATTCACACAGCTTGTATTCACAAAGTGTTGTTCTGCCAACCAGTTGTAGGAGGTTATGCACAAAACCAAAGAAATAGAGCTTATCAGACAGCACAAAGCACAGCAATTCGTTGGAGTTTCGCAGACGCCTCTAATTTTGCTAAGCAGAACTAAAAAGATGTTTCCATCGCTGCTATATCAAGCCATTCTGACAGATATGCATATACACACCATATTCGCTACAATATCCACGAGTGTTCTCCACTGGGCAAGAGCTCATGCAATCACTCACAGAGACACTTATAGTCTGCATGGGAGCCGAGCTGAGTGACTGAGAGAATGAGAGCTAAATTAAGAGCTCTCTCTATTTGCTATTGTTAAAATGGCATTCTGCTGATGAGCTCAACTCACACGCTTTTAAAAATCATACTTTTCTGTTTTGTTTTTGATATTATAGATTCACTGTGACATCTTTGCTTTTTTAGTGCGCCATTCTCCGTCTCACTCAGCGACTGTCATTCAAATTTGTGTTCTCAAGGACCCAGCACATACACAAGGCCCAGGGAATAATAGGCAACTCCATTTATCGTCTGCCTTTGTTTTTTTTATTCCTCTTTTCCCCCTTTGGGAAATTCTGAGAGGCCATGTTCCATGTAAGATGGCAGCTGTCTCCTGACCATTAGCATTGCAAATGAGGTCAGAAGAGAAAGACCCTCAGCCCAGCATTTAGGGGCCAGAGACTGCGTCTCAAGCCCCATAGACGAGCACTGAGCATGGTCCAGGTTTGTCAAAGTGAAGGGTGACTGTTCAAGAGAGTAATTGGTCATTTGTATTAAGCGCACAGCATTTATTGCATGATGCAGAAGAGGTTCCAGCCAACAATAAACGACAAACAAACTTTAAGCTGTGCATTGTTTTGTTTGCGCCTATTTTGTGATGTAAAAATTGATGGAAGTGATAGAAGTAAACCGAGTGCCTTTGTAGTTTAAATGTATATTACAAAGCCTTAAACAGTTTCTTTGGAATATATGTATTATAAAAAGTGCTATACAAATAAAAATGTGTTAAGAAAATTTCTATATGAAATAAGACGATGACCTTTAACAAGGTCTTTCATAGTGTATTTAGCCGCTGTTGTATGAGTCTCATTCATTTTGAAAAATATATATAGTATAGTGGCCCAATTGTTCTCAAGGCTGAACTGCACAGACCTTAACGGCTAGAACAGCGACTCGCAGGTGATTGTTCTCCAAACCCTCAGCAACCACTATTGTCATGGTAACCAGAAAGTACTTCAGATCACAGAGGGCATACACCACTCTCTCTCTCTCTCTCGCTCTCTCTCTCTCACACACATACACAAACAAACTCCAGAGAAGTTTGGTGAGAGCCAAACACTTACTAATCAATGTTGATTTTTTTCCCAATTACCCTTAAGGCTCTCAAAGAGTCTTTATGAAATTTGTTGTATGAAATGTTATTTTAAAACCTTTATCTAGTAACATGTTTTAAATAAGGGTTCAAACAGAACACTGGATAAGTAATACATTCATAGCACAGGCCATCTAACAAAACTGTATAAATCTCACAGCACAATAATAATTTTGGATATTGCTAGTCACTTCAACTTAATCAAATCTCCCGAGGCCCAGACTCCTAAAAACAACACCGAGCACATGCAAATGACTTTCATTCAAATACACTGCATGGATCAGCGAAACTCTTGACCTCAAATTACATGGCTAATATATTGTAATTGGACAGACAGTCAGATCCACAGGCAGAGAAACAGAAACCAAAAAGCCAATAAAGGATTTGTCATTGTTATCTTTGTATTTCTCTGTATTAAGGGACAGGAAACCAATGTGAGACATTTTAGACATTTTCATAGTACCTAAGGCAGAGCTGTGGCTCTGTGTTTGTGTATTTGCAAGAGTGGAGGCTGTGTAATGAAACACAAGGGGGTTGTAAAGACCAGGCATGGGTCAGCCCTGTCAGTCCAGTTCTCCATCAGCTGAATGATGGATTTGTTGACACTGAGGCTGAAGACTGACTAAAACCACTAGCTAACTTCAATTCCTTTAGTATGAATGATCCAACTGAACATTTATTACACAAAACAATGTGTGGTGGAACTGTGGTAGAGTGATGGAACAGATAGTACTTAACTTAAATGGTTCTGGAAGGTATTTCAATAAAATACTATATTACTATGGAAGATGTCCAAAAACCCAACTCCATGGCTGATATTTCAAAAACGTACATGATATATTGTGAATATATTCACAGCTCAAAAGGGTTGATTTTACAAAATAATTACTCCATGATAAAAATATTAGGAACATATGTTTATTAAAATGTTTTTTTAATTATAATGATTAAATACATCCTTCAGTTAAAAGATACAGTTCTTGAGCAGTAGTTCTTAAGCAGTAACAGAATGTCGCTATACAACAAAAAAATAATGATACTAACAGTAGTTTGGTAAAGAGGTCATAGAATTATAGAAGTCAATAAACCAGCACTATTGACCACTATCAAAGGAATAATGTAATGAGAGTATTTACTTGCCTAACATTTAGAAAACAACTTTTTATTCTGTAAAAGAACCCAAATGACTAGTCTCTTCGCTATATAAACTCTTTATGAGTGCCGTTTTACCTTGCTCACCATCCTGCGACCCGCAGATGAGCCTTAGTGTGTATGGGATTGCCATGGGGACAACAGAGTGTGGGAAGCTAGAGCAAACATGGCAAGAGCTGGACGGTGACTCTGACTGACTCACAGGGGGACAATAGAGGCTCCCATCAGAGCTAATGGGGACATATGTAATGGGATTATGGCTCTGGACACTGATGGTGAAGACCAGGAGGGGGGACCACATTGGTAGCAACTATACATCTACACACACACGTCCCCCTCGTCTGCCTCTGCTGCTGTACCCTGAGAACATCCCACTCAATCACATCCCACTGACACACTCAGCCACAGCAGGCCTATTCAAAGGCTCCAGCAACACTCCAATTTGAACAGGCCTTCCCACAGCCAGCTTCACAAAAACCTCCTCCACCGCTTCAGTTCAAACCCAAGTCACCATCCACCATTTGACAGGATTCTTAGTGTGGAGGTTTGTCGGTTAGGAATCTCATAAGTGGTGCTAAGGAAAGCATTATTACTACTGTTTTTTATACTTGGAGGCAGGTGTGCTATTACTTCTCTAAACATTAAGACTTTTTGCCTGATGGATGATAAAGTGGGTGAAAAACATCCCTTTGATTTACACTGAAGAACAAGACATATCTAACATTACAATAGTATTACAGAGACGTTGGGGTGCATGGGCTCATTAACCTAGCACCTAGCAAAGCCTTACAGCCACATAGTATTATGCTAAAACACCTTAGCGACTGCATAGCAACACCCTGGCAAGCATCCATAAAATTCTGTGGCAACTCACATTTTCTTTAAAAACAAAAATAAAATGTAGCTGTCATTTTTGATTAAGTGGAAGGCACAGGCTAAGTTCAGAGGCAGTCCTTCCTCTTCTTTCTCTCACACAGCCAAATTCTTACACTCCTTCCAAGACACCCAGTCAATTAATAAGACATCATCACCACCCCTTTGCAGCCCCCTGCACAAGAGGCCACCCAGGAGTTAGCAGCCCCATCTCTAAAGCAGCTTCTCTGGTGGCCCAGTGGTATGCCGGCTAAAACAGGAGGAAAGAGTCCTGGGGCCAAAGAGCAGAAGAAAAGAAACAGTCCCATCATTGCTCACCAGGGCACTCTGGTCAAAGTTTGAGTAGGACAAAAGAAGATGTAGGTACCAGACAAAATTCCTGCTCTTATACACCTCCCACTTCAGGACGAAATTCATTTTTGCTTTCAGTTCAGAAATTCACTGTGTTTTTCCACCATGTGGAAAAATCAACACTGACTTTTTATTATAGTTTACTTTAATGCTTGGGTGATGTTCTAGTCTCAATAAAGATTTGAAAATCAGTGTGATCAGTCTTAATGCCATTGTCTGATTCTTTTACATATGAATTGTCATACCAAAAATAGTATCACTTTACAATAGTGTTCCATTTGTTAACATCCTCAGTTAACATGAATTAACAGTCTACTGAATTAATACTTATATAGCATGAATTCATCTTAAAGTTAATTTCAACTCTTTAATCTACTAATTCACTATTCTATAAATTAAAAGTTGTATCTTTTTACATTAGTTCATGCATAATGAGCTAACATGAACAATTGCAACTTGTATTAGCTAACAATGACAAAGATTAATAAATGCTGCAAAAATGTGATCATCAAAAACTTGTAAAACCTGTTCATTGTTAGTTTATGTTAGATGAATTAACTGATGTTAACAAATGGAACCTTATATGGAACTTTTATACAATTTCACAAGATTATTTGTGACAAAGAAAATCAAAAATATTATTTTTTATACTTATACTTTTTGTTGTCCTAAAAGCAAAACAAATTCATGAAAGCTGAGCTTATTCCTGTTAAACATGAGGTTATTTTATAAAAAGATCTATAGAGTATAACTATCTTTCCACATAATAACTTGAGAAAACCTAATTGAAATTATCATTAACATACAACCCCAAATCAGACAAAGTTGGGACATTATGGAAAACACAAATAAAAAAAAGAAAGTAGTGATTTCTAAATTTACTTTGACTTGTATTTCATTGCAGACAATACAACAGCACATTATTTAATGTGTTCCTCATGATTTTTATTGTTTTTTCTTCAAAAAAACAAAATTCCTATTTTGGTTCTTGCAACACATTTCACAAAAAGTTGGAACAGGAGCAATTTAGGGCTAGTAATCAGGTAAATTGGTTAAATAATGTGATTTGAAACAGGTGATGTCAACAGGTGATTGTAATTATGATTTGGTACAAAAGCAGCATCCAAGAAAGGTCTAGTCCTTTAGGAGCAAAGATGGGCTGAGGATTGCCAGTTTGCCAACAAATACGTGAGAAAATTATTGAACTGTTTAAACACATAGGAAGATAGGAAGACATTTGCTTATTTCACCTTCAACAGTGCATAACATAATTAAAAGATTCAAGGAATGTGGAGGAGTTTTAGTGCGTAAGGGCGCAAGCCCAAGCTGAACAACCGTGCTCTCCGATCCCTCAGGCGGCACTGCATCAAGAATCGTCATTCATCTATAAGCAATATCACCACGTGGGCTCAGGACTACTTTGGCAAACCTGTCAAGTACCACAATACGTAGTTACATCCACAAATGCCAGTTAAAACTGTACTGTGCCAAAAGGAAGCCCTATGTTAACATTGTCCAGAAGTGCCGTCGACATCTCTGGGCTCGGAGGCATCTGGGATGGACCATCACACAGTGGAAACATGTACTGTGGTCAGATGAATCGGTATTTGAGGTATTTTTTGGGAGAAATGGACGCTGTGTGCTCCGGACCAAAGAAGAAAAGGATCATCCAGACTGTTACCAGCAACAAGTCCAAAAGCCAGGGTCTGTCATGGTATGGGGTTGTGTCAGTGCCCTTGGTAAAGGTAACTTGCACTTCTGTGATGGCACCATTAATGCTGAAAAGTACATAGAGATTTTGGAGCACAATATGCTGCCTTCAAGAAGACATCTTTTCCATACGTACATGCATATTTCAACAAGATAATGCAAAACCACATTCTACACACATTACAAAGTCCTGGCTGCGGAGGAAGAGGATACAGGTACTTGACTAGCCTGCCTGCCTGCAGTCCTGACCTGTCTCCAATAGAGAATGTGTGGCGCATTTTGAAGCGCAAAATGCAACACCGAAGACCCCGTACTGTTGCCCGCCTTAAGACTTGTTTGCAGCAAGAATGGGACAAAATTACACCTGAAACACTTCTTCACTTGGTGTCTTCAGTCCCTAAACATATTGTAAGTGTTGTGAAAACGAATGGCAATATTACAAAGTGGTAAATGCTTTACTGTCCCAACTTTTGTTGAAATGTGTTGCAAGAACCAAAACAGGAATTGTTTTTTCTTCAAAAAAAAAAACCCAATAAAAATCATGAGGAACACATTAAATGTGCTGTTGTATTGTCTGCAATGAAATACAAGTCAAAGTAAATTTAAAAATCACTTTTTTATGTGTTTTCCATACTGTCCCAACTTTTTCTGATTTGGGGTTGTAATATACACCAATATCATTATGAAATATGAAAGTCATTACAATATTTGACGACTTGATTACAATAATTAAGTCGTCAACTCTGTAGAATAAGTCCAAACACGGACAATCATTTAGTAAATTTAGATGTTTTATTCAATTTGTGACAAATTCTATTACTCTCGTTCAATGTGATATGTATACACATCTTTAAAGCCCTTAGTTTTTCAATACCCATCTCAAACATATTTTGAATCCCAAAACAAACAGGCACACACTTGCTGACGTCACTCAGCTGACACTACACAACACTTTTGCACTTTTGCTTTTTTTCTTGCAACCACACAATTCTTATCATGAAAACAAGAAAATCTTCATGTGTATTCTGTCAACCTCTTTCAATAGAATAATTTGATCATTTTTAAAAGAAATACACAGGTTAAGTGTCTTCCTGCGTGTTTACTATACGGTTTAGCGCTTACAGAATATATATATATATATATATATATATATATATATATATATATATATATATATATATATATATATATATATATATATATATTTTAAAAAACAATAAATATGACGTCATTTGGTGCTTGCATTATAGTTTAATGATAATTCAATTTAAATAAATTAATGCAATAACTCTAGCCCAGCTAGATAATTAAAACTATGCCATTTTGATAAGCCTTTCAGATTCTGTATTCAAATGTGTCATTATATGTCTAAACATAAAACATCTAGTGCACAGTGAAGACTAGTAGATGAGTCTAGACTCCAGAGACTGAAGCTGTTATATACATCAACCCAAACAGACTGCCTAAATCTGTGTAAACAGCGCCCCTTGGTGGCAGCTCTTGATTTCCCTTAAAAAGAACTTAGTCTCTTTAAACCCATTAACACAAATTTCCCTTTACATTTTATTCCAGCATGTGTTTCAACAGCTGGATGGCAAACCTAAGAACAACATAAATGAATTATTACAGAACCACGTTTCTGTCTTAGACGTTTTTTAATTGATCTAAGCTTGCATTACTGGCAGCTACATAAACCCAAAATTGTAAAGAGCAGGAATGCATATACTGTACATCTTAAATAATTCATTTTGTGGCTGTGTTTGGAAAGACACAACGTATGCATTGTCTATTTGTACGCTGCCCCTTTGTGTCATAACTTAAACGGGGGCACAGTGATATAGACGGAAAGATTAAATAACCGGAGAAACTGTGTTAAAATGTACACTTGTTTTCATAACCAACAAAATAACATGCAATAATATAGAAAAAATTTGTTTAACAGCAGTAAATACTGGAGGAAGCCCAATATTACTCACATTCACTATGACAAATGTTTAACAAGACCAACAGCTTTCAAAAGACTCACAACATAAAAACATTAAAGCTTGGTATATGTTGTAAGAGGCTTTGATTTTGCATTAAGTTGTACTGCTACAAATGACTGGTAAAATGAAATGGAAAAAGGATACACTAATTAACAAAACCACCTCCTTCACATTGAGACTTCAGTCTGTTTGGGGTTTTAGTGATATCTCAGGCAGTGGAAAACACAGACACTTTTAAACAGTAAGTGGAGTGTTGTAGTAGGAGAAACAGGGTATAGTCTGCAATAGTCTGCATATATGTTATGTAATCCATTCAAATGCGGAACTGTTAAAGGATCCAGATTTTAACTGTTAAAGCTTGTTTTACAACACTGAAAGCAATGTGAATCTAATATGAATCAAAGTATAATGAGAACTCTAAAGTAAAACAGCCATATGACTGTAATTAAAGCTGTAAGGTAAAGGTTGTGCTTAATTTTCAGGACAATAATGTCATAAGGCAAAAAAATACTTATTGTACAAATATAAACTTGATTTTCATTTAGTCAAATACAACCCTTATCTTTTATTTTTTTATTTTGGGGTGAATGTTTGAGATTCACCATTACATTGTTCTAGCAAAAAGTTGCATTCATAAAAAACATTTTCTATTTTGCTAAGATAAAAAATTTGAGTCTGAAATCTCAAATGTAAAGTTGTGAATTTCAGACTCTGGTTTGAATTTTGAATGTTTTAATTCTTCCTCTAAAAATAGTTTAACTGCTTGTAGAAAAAGATCCACAACATAAGCAACACAACTGATATCTTTATAACCTTAACTCTCTATATTAAAACCCACATCGCCTTAAAGAAGGTGGAGCTTTAAAGGTCTAATAGCCTCACCTACATAAGCAAATGAACTGCCCACATATACTGCTATCACAGATACAAACATCCAAGGTCCCGTTACTGTTCAAAACCAGACAACATAATTTAAAAGCCCCCAAAAGCATTAAAATAGGGAAACATAAATGAAGTGCTCAGATCAAAGGAGTGCATTCAGTTAAAGGGCCCAGATGCTTACGACATGCTTACTCCACTTCTGTAAACAGTAAACGGAATTAGTAAAAACCCACATGGCTGGCCTTTAATCCCATAATAGCTAAAACAAGAGCAATAAAGAGACATCTCTGCATCAGACTGCAAAACCAGCTTTCCATGAAACCATGTTTCTCCATCTCTTTAATGGTCCTGCATTTGGACCTGGGGAAACAATGGAACAAACAGCACCCCAGCAAATCGTTTAATAATGCCTCCCTCCCAGAGGAGAGTTCAATGTAGGAGTTTTTGCCTCTCCGTCTCCAGTTCTATTAATACACCCAAACAAAAGATGGAGGGAGTAATGAGGGAGCTTCAAGGAGAACAGTGATGGGAAAGAGGCCGAACACAGCGGCTTTCAGCCACATGAAAGTGAGCCAAGCTTCTGCAATTCTTATTGCTCTTGTCCTTAGCCCAGGTTCGAGTGGGCAGGAGCAAAAGTTTATGCGTGTTTGAGAGTGTACGTGCCTGCCTGGGTCCTACCCCAGTCCCTTACCATTTAAAAGTCCATGGATGCTGTTGTCTTGTCTTGGTTAGTGCACGGGAAGTGGAATGCATGCTTACTTAGATACTGGAGCCTTAAAACTGTCCCTAAATATGGCAGTTATTTGTGCCCTGATTTGCACTGTTAAAATCATTTTACTGAAATGCATAAAGTCTTATAAGAATGAGGAGAAAAATAAAGGAAGAAAAGATATCTTTGCATAGCAATGTAGAGTTCAAGTGCCTTTGACGGTTTGTAGTGCTTAAAAGGTATGAATGCTGTCAAGTGAACCATTATAGCATTACACTATGAATAATACAGGCAGTCATGTAGGCCAAAGATAAAAGTTTCCTTTCAACTGAAAAGCCACCAAAATGGTCGGCTGGTAACACAAACTAGAAGCACAAACACTGATGACCACATAATTAGCCCAGTATCACAAAACCTCAGATGCTTGCTAAACAGAGGCAGCAAACAGGAAAAATGTGCAAGTGCTGCATTTTAAATACCACAGGCTTAACCTCAGCTGCTGCCTCAAAGAATCTGCCATCTACACAGGACCCAAAAAAACAACACAGTCCAACACACAGGAAGCCACAGACATCTTTTAGCAGGCATATCACTTTGAAAGCTAAAATGTGGCTTGCAATCAACTTAAAGGTCTTACAAAAGGTAAGTTTGCCTGTCCTTAGGCAGAGGTTTAGTTTAAACATCTATGGTATCCAAGTTCAGCCTAAATTCATACTTGGACATTAAACCTTGAGTAGTAGAGTCCAAGACAACATTTCTAGCTATAGACAAAATAGACTATTGGAATGAACACTTTAACAAACATTGTGTGAATTGACGTTCCCTCATTTAACCAGAGACACTGACTTCATCTTGTGGTTAAAACAGAAACATTAAAAACAAAAACAAACCTGAGGAAAAGATCTCAACAGAAATTTCAAATACCATGAAAATATGAAACTATCATCTTTCTCATCTTACCAAGAGTAACAAAGTGTTAATCGTTTAACACTGAAATGTTCAAACGAAATCTATCATATCTAACTGTTGCTACTTACAGGAAGTAAAATCTTTTGAAAGAAGTTAAAGATTGAAGTTAGATATGTGAATCAAATGCAACGAGACCACAAAGCTCCCAGCACAAGTGGAGCCATCATATCTGACCAACTGGTATAGTCTTCTATACCAAACATGAGATTCTTATAAACCTCCTCCTAAATTCTGTTCTATTTATAATTGTTTAAAATGTTTTTTTCTTTTTTGCCTGAAGCAAAGTGCTTGGTTTGTCAGCAAATTTCAGAAGCTGACTTTCTCCATGTTAGTAGGTCTTGATCCTCCTCAAAGCTCCTTCTCATGTGTGGCCTACAGAGTGAAATTCACTCCAGCCAAATCATCAGTGCTGAAAATGTGCATCTATTGCTAGCAACGGATCTGAGATGGTTCCACTTTCCACAAACAGGAATTATGGAGTTGTGGGGCCAGAGCGTTAAGGAGAAAGAAGGGGTGGTGGAAGGAGAACATCCCACCCTGGCGTCTGTCTTTTAGACAGGTTCACTCTGTGAAGGGAAAAGCAGATCGGGGTTGATTCTCTGAGGGATCGTCATCAGGGCCCAGAGAGAGAGGTGTGCTCACAAAGGCTTGGGGGATGATGGCAGTCTCCCCACCCGGCGGTGTCTTATCCTGAGACTGTGAGGAATAGGATTGTGTGCTTTCACTGGAGCTGCTGCGGGTCTCTGTGCTGGTACTGGTCTTCTTCATCTTTCTGCGTTTGGCCAGAGGTGCCTTGTCCACTGTCTGGAGCCGGAAGCCCTGCCGCTTACACTTATTAAAGGCCTAAGAACCAGATCACAGTTTTACACAACAAAACTATACAAAGAAATCCTATCTATCTTTATTTTTTTCTTTATTAATTTATTATTTTTATACTATTAAATCTTTTTATACAAAAATCAACAGAAATGTTGATCTTGCATGAAAATGTCTACTTTAGGACCATAAACCGTTTTATTTATTAATTATTTTTTGTAAAAAATTAAGCACATTTTCCTTCAGAATTCTCATCACCATATTGCCTATATACTTTAGATTTTTTTTTGATAGCTTCTTTTATTCTCATTTAAATGATTTTAATAATGATTGTAATAAGCATACAATACAAAGGTAATACATAACATACAACATACTGTATAAATTATTCAAAATTTAAATAATGTATCTTTTTAATGGTAATGGTAACTGTGCGAAATGTGCTTAATTGTTACAATGCAAAGGTCTTATAATAAGCTCAATTTTTTTAATACAAAATATAATTTCATACTGCTTTCTTATTTTAGGGTGGTACATCACCCTAACATGTTCCTGTAAGGTTTCATTAAATTAATCCAATCCCGTCTTAATTTTGCTTACATTGAAGGTGGCTTTGACACAGGTGTGCACAGAGGCAGTGGAGGAGCCCAGGATGTCGGGAGTCATAAGAGGGTTGGAGGAGAGCTGACTGTCGTCCTGCAGCCAGGCATTATAACGCAGGCCACACATTTTTATTCTCTTGTCAGGGTCCACTGTCAGCAGTTCTGTACCATGAGAAACCACACACAAATGCACTTATTAGATCTTACAAAAGTATTTCACCATAAAAACAGATTTATATGCATCTCTAAACTGTCTCAGTCCCACCTTGTATCAGATCCTTGGCCTGAGTGGAGACATTCCTCCAGGCCTCACCTTCAAAAGAGAAGTCTCCCTTTTTAATCTTTTTCATGATTTCCGCTGCACTGGTATGTGTTAGATTCTTCTCTTGACACTGAAATGGGACCTGGCCAGACAGCATGGTGTACTGCAACAAATTAGCACAAAAGAGCACCTTAAAACACACTTAGCGATGTGGCCCAGCAATGCTTTTAACTACTTATAATTGCGGAATGCCTCAGGGTTCTGTTTAGGGATCAAAGTAATTTTCTTTTTATTTGCTTCTCATGGGCTAAATTTTCAAAAAAGAAATAAAACATGGCATTTCTTCATCTTTATGCTATTAAAGTAAACTGCAAAAATGGTAAAATTACAGAATCTAATATATAATGTTGGAAAAATGATTAAAATTACTGCTTTTGTTTTTAAATGTACTATACAAATAGATTTTCCTTGACTAATATAATAAATAAATACCTTAAGTCTTTATTTACTTTAAACAAGGGAAAAGGGGAAGCTTTATTAAACAGGCAAATAAAAAAGGTCCATGATACAAACTAATGAAAATCTCCAGGTATGTACATTTGTAAAATGCTTTAGCCTGCACCACAAATTCTGCTTGACTTGTTTCTTTTAATGCATTTGCAAGGTGAATGAGCATGAAACAGAGAAAATGTGCACAGTGGCTAAAAACCTGTCTCTACTGTGGTTTCTCTCATTGTAGTTCAGAGCTCCAGGGCCTTTCAGCTCACAGCCTGTCAGAGACTGTCACATCAAAGCCTGTTTGGTGCACTACTCTGCTCTTCCCCCAGGGGGCCACAGCAAGATCCTGCTCTTCAATATACAGTAAGGCAGAAATAGCCCCACTACAATCTCCCTCAGGCTCTGTCTCCTCTTTCTTCCACTAAAGTTCTGATGATTTGGCTGAACACTTCATGTAAAGAGAGCCATTTGTGCGACTGTTGTTCCCCATGAAGAGCGTTTCAAATCAAGTCCTTAGAAGGTTCCAGAAGTTTAGGTTTAAATGCTGCTGCCTAAACCCGTTTACTTCCGTTACTCAATACCACCAATTTCTGACAGTCAGGTTGCTAGAACCCTTCCCAGTGCAATCCCAAAAGCATTATCGGTGCCAGTTCTTACCAAAATGACCCCTAAACTCCAGAGGTCACATGACTCATCATAACCATCGTAGCTGAGGATCTCAGGAGCAGCATACTGAAGTGTGAAGCATGGGGTTTTCAGGAGCTGATTGTCAGGGGGTTTGAGCCGTGCAAAGCCAAAGTCAATAATTTTTATCTCTGAATTTTCAGTGTCGTCAGTCAAGAGCAAATTCTAGGTAGAGAGAAAAAAAAACGAATCTTCAGTCTGTAAACTAAAGCAACCTGTTAGCAATATTATTATTTAAGTTATTAATTTACTAATTTAAACATTTCCAACATGGCCAGTGTTTCTGAGACAGGTTTCTTGAACACACAAGATCTATAGCAAGAAATATTAACACTGAAAATAAGACCTACACTATGTTATGTTTTGCCAAACCAATACAATCAGGTCTTGAGGCATGTGTAAATCTAGAGTACTGTGTCCTATAAATTATAATTACAGTAGGTATAACAGAGAATCCTGTACCTCTGGTTTGAGGTCCCTGTGTACAACGCCCACATCGTGCATGTGGCTAACAGCAGACACCAGTTTGCGCATGATGCGGCTGGCCTCCGTCTCACTGAAGTGCTGTTTCCTCCTGATTCTCTCCAGAAGCTCTCCACCTCGCAGTAGTTCCAGAACCAGATATGTATGAAGCTATAGAAACACACACACACAAATTTAGCATAAACATCCACATTTGACAGCTCCAGTCTGTCTGAGCCTTGGCGTAGGGGTTTACATACATGTACCAAAAACTTGAGCCTTAGTACTCATGTGGGTGATTCAGGATAGAGTCTGGCATGCAACACATCACAAATCCATTTCCCCTTACTCTTCATATGATTTCCCATCACCCCCTATTATCTACTTATAAAAGAGTCAAAAGCCCAAAAATATTATTAGAGCTCAAGCCAACACATCATTTGCAGAAAAAACACATGAAACGCTACATGATTACAATTAAATAAAGCTGATGGACAGATTTTTCATGATGAGGTGAAAAGTCTTCTCTCCTAGCAAAGATTTACATCTAATGACAGACACCCAAAGAAAATACTGCCTTTGAACTCAGGAAGGGCTTGCGATATCCTCTGGTGAAGGTTCAGATTTAAGATGATTTTATAAATGGGCTCTGGTCTCATTATACTCTGAATAAGTGTGAATAAGTGAACGGCAGATTAAGTGTTTGTGTGGGATATGTCGGCGAGATGAGACAAGAAAAGAGCAAATGAGTGTGCAAATGTGTGTGTGTGTGCACGAGAGAGAAAAAAGCAAATGAAAAAGAGCAAGCTAATATCTCTCATTATCCCTGGTAAAGAGGAACAAAGACCCTGACCTGGCAGGGCGGCTCTGCTTTTCATCTGGGGCATGGCACTGAGTACAGAGGGTGGGGGTTGATAACCTCCAATTGGTAGGTGTACAGGCGCACACACACACACACACGCACATTTCAGGTCTGAAGAGCAGCCCAACTGTCTCCAGCTTATTACACTAATGAATAGGACGATGGGTCAAGCTGTCTGGAACACACCCAGACACACACATTAAATGCTTAAAGGCCAAATAATTCCTGAAATAAATAAATAAAACACCACTTCACCAACATTAAGAGAATATAAGATTTAACATGCATTTTGTATCATCATGTAAATTGATTATTCCACTAAATAATACAAGGCAGTGCTTGAATATTAGCAGACTAAACTGCGACCTGTCTTCCATCTGCTTAAACATCTATAGATGCCTTTACACTGCAAAGACAGTGTTGCGTTATGTGTTGATTCTCTTATGTCTCACACATTGGATGTAAAATAAAATGCACTCATTACAATAGGAAACCTGGTCTGATGCAACATTTCATTCATGTGTTCTTTTTGCCTTGCAAGAACTGCTGCTTCTGAAAATGCTCTAAAGAATTGTTGTTTCTTTAACATTTGCACCAGGGACATTTAATATGAAAGTACATAGGATAAAGAAAAAGTACATAGGATAGTACAACATGATAATAAATGGTTCTCTTCCTTTTTAACAGGAGGGAGTGAAATCTGGGGCAGGTGCGCAAACAAAGAGGGTTTAAACTTATTCACGGTAGCCCAGTTCTTGCATTGTGCATATTAAAGCCTCAGTCAGTGACAGTCTGCCAAACAAATGCACATACACAGTTTCAAACAGCCATAAAAACACAGTCATACCTGGTCATGGTAGATCTCATGTAGCTTCACTATGTTAGGGTGTCCATCACACAATTTGAGAGCAGCAATCTCTTTTTGCGTCTGCGCCTCCATCCTTTAGAAAAAGATAAAAGCTACAAATCACTTTGATAACCATTATATAATAGAGCTAAACTGAGAATAGATCTAAAAGACTCTGTTAGCAGGATGCTTAGCTGGTACCTTTTACTGACAATCTTTACAGCGTAATTCTGCCCAGTGCTCTTGTGAGTACACTTTCTGCAAATGGAGAAGCTTCCCTCACCCAGAGCGTTCTCCCTCAGGTCCATCTTATAGTTCATGTAGAACGGAGAGTCCTACAGGCAGTTTGTCAGAAGTGGTCAGGCAAAAAACATTTCTTGCACCAAAAACTGTTGAAATATAGATCTGCATGTCCAATGTCTGGGATGCTACTGTGCCTTTAAGGTTCTGTAAATTAATAACCTTTCTTATGATTGGCTGATCCTTACATACTGGTGTAGTTCACACTTTTTTTTTTTAGTGTGTACATTAACAATGCTTTAGTGTGAATTCAAATTAATATACCCCAAGAATATACCTTAATTTTTACTGTAGCAGCTCTACATTACAATAAATGTTAACTGTATACTATAATTTTACAGTAAACTGGCACAACAGTTACTGTGATGCAGCAGCATTGTGATGAACAATTTTAATGATTAATGGAGTCTGTATTACAGTCATTTCTTTGCTAGTTTCTCTGCTGTTTTTTTCTGTTGTTGTTTGTCATTGTTGAGTTTTGTATACTGAGCGTTTTGAGCATGCACAAGCGATAACAACCAGCGATAACAACCACTCTCACCTAAAAAGCAAACACCCAACACTCCTTAATAGTTTATTAAAAAATGATATGTCTGTACTATGATATACAATATTGCCACCTATAGTGTAGATTGAATGATTATTCAATCTTAGCTTATCTTATTTTATTATGTAACAGTGCAACCAGTACCAATCTCTAACACTATTGCTCTGACTAGGGGAAAATGTATTAAAAGTAAATAGGTTCTGAGCCGAAAGAAACACTACTCACCATTACTTTAATTGTAACTATTTGCACTGTTGATTTAAATTTGAATTATTTATTTTGCAATGTAGTGCCACAATTTGTTTTTTATAAAACTTTGTGTTCCACAGAAACTGACCTAGTCTACATAGATTTCAAAGCAATATTCAAAATACTGTATTTTATGGTAAGAAATGTCTGTTTATTACTGTTAAATTTTGTGAAAACAACATAGTGTAAAATACACTGTAATATTGCTAGTATTTTATAGGGCAGTGAAACTGACCTTCATCATAGCGCTACGGGCAACAGCAGCAGAGCCTGGCCTCTCTGAGCCTCCACACAGCTGAACTGGGTCATCCATCACTGCGTTCCTCTTAAACAGGATGGAGGGGGCCATAAAGGAATAGCCCTGTGGATACAAACATCTATAAACACGCTCTCACTTAACAGTGAACAGGGAACTAACGCAAAGGAATGTTAATGCACTTAAACTCTACACCAGCACTGTATACTGAATATGTGTATTTCTTCGCTACACAAAATGCAATGTCCACTATATGAAATGTGTTGAATACAAAAATTAGGGCTGCAAAATATACCGAAATATTCCAAATGTCCACATCGATAAGGGAAACATGCATATTGCATATTGATATTAAAATCATTAACCACTGCATTATTCTACTTATTCTATTTTGCCCTACATTATTCTACACACCTACATACCGACAGAACTTTATCGAACTTTATCAATGGTTAAGAATTGAAAGTACGAGAATTATCCCTTTTAAAAGGCCTTTTAAATTTCTTCATAATGCACTTCCATGCATAGGAACTCCAGTCACATTGTTTGCAATGACTGCATGTGCAGCAGTTAGCCAAGTCCCATCTAAATAAAGCCCATGCCCCACTTACACGGTCAGACTGCAGCTGTGTGTGCTACATGGGCGGAGGAGTGGCTGGCTGGACGGAAGGATGAGGAGATGAATGGTTCAAATGCTTTTAATTGCTAAGCCAAGGTATTTGATTGCCCTGCTTTTCAAATTATCGCAGTCCTCTAATGCAGCTTAATTTCAGTTTGTGAGGAGTTTGAGGGGGTGGCTGAGTTTATATGTGTCTGTGTGTCTATGATGGAGAAAGGGGGGGGTTAGCCATTCAAAAGTTATCATCATTGCAGACGTCTCTGCAATTGTACCACCCGAGAATCACGAAGGATCAAAATTCCAGCGCACATGAAAGGCGAACGCTTAGAAAAGCCAAGATGAAGTTGGTAATCAAAGGTTGAAGGAGTAATTGAGCCAGACATGGTTGTTCTCGCAGACGCAGACCTTTTATTCCACGACAGAGCCGTTTAATGGCGGCATTGATCTGCCAGACTGAAGGATTCAGAAGGCAATCATAAACGCCATCTCTTTCGCAGTCTCCCATTTCAGCTGGCATCATGCTATAGGCAACGTTATGGATCAAGCCGCTTTAAAAATAGTCATTCACATCTGATGCTTCAATCCATCTCCATATCACCATAATTACATCTCAAAACAGCTCTCTAATTCATCTGAATACCAACAGAGACAGCCGGGCTCACAGTGCGTAAGTGATCATTAGAAAAGGCTGAAGTGCCCACATCCACCTCGGTACTTCCTGCTTACTAATAACGGAGGGTTAACCGAACAAATATACCTCCTAACATGGAATCAAATGTCCACTCGTGTGTATAAATTAATTGCAGCCGTAGACTACTAATGTGTTTTATCTCAAGTTCAACTGGGATATATTGTAGTCATCCCCACTGATGTGAAGCATTTTAACACACACTGCCAAATTATAATAAAATCTTCAGTTACTAAACTTAACTGTATATACATGTTACATATTTATGTTAATATTGTATATTATATTTGTTATTAATTTTTTTTTCAATTTGTTAATGACAGTCTCATGATCCTATATTTGTTAAATCAAATGCTTAATGAAGAGTACATTTGTACATTTAGGGGCACCCCACCTGGAAGATGCGGTCACAGTTGTTTGGGAGTGCAGCTGGCGAGTAAGTTGGGTCCATCTCTGTAAACTCTTCTGCAAAGTTGCTCACGTCCAGCTCATTGCGAATGACGGGCTTAAAAGGAGCTGGAACCTTCTTAGCAGCTAGATCCTGCCAGTTCATTTTCTGACTCAACAAAAAAATTTTGCTGTTAGTCACTCAAAGCCTCAATGTATCTGAATGGGCTCTGAGAAGATATTAAAAAAATTATGCTCTTCATCTGAGATGATCTGACAGATGATTCATGTTTCTTTTACCTGGTAAAATGGATGGCTTTTTACATCTTGGGCCCCTAAGGGTCCAGAGCCCAGCCTCTTCTTTGGGTCTTTATTTAGCAGTCGCTGGATAATGTCTTTGGCCAGGCACCCCATGTCTTTAGGGATTGGGGGATCCTTTTTCATAATTCTCCTATTGGGCCAAATAGAAGAAATGATCTTAAGCTGTACAAATGTGCAGCTGAACAAATGAGTTCTTTCATTTGTACAACTGCTTTGTAACAATGTGCCATTGAAAAAAGCTCTATATAAATAAACTTGAACCTGTACATGTACTGTAGAATTATTTATAAATTGCAAAAGTGCAAAACACATTTTTAAAATTAAATTTCTCAACAGGATGATACAATTAAATTGTCTCAAGATAGATCTCTAGAAAGTAAAAAGGGAACTCATGGTCATCACATTAGAGTACACAGAGCACTCAGCTCAGAGCGTGTGTGTGTGCAGGTCTTTACTCTGCAATGTCAGAATGAGAGTTCTCATCACCGTCCACAGTAAAAGGTGAACCTCCGGTTAACAGCTCATACATCAGAACTCCCATACTCCACCAGTCCACTGCCTGCAGGAGGTTTAACACAATCATACTTCATTCAAATTCACTTTTCCAAATAGAGATTACATGTAAATACATAATTACAATGGACAAACAGGTGATGTGTCAGTCTGCTCAAACAGGCAACGCAGAATCTTAGTAGCATCAAGGAGCTATTAAATTCCTCAAAAACAGCATTGAAAGTGTGAAGAAAGGAGGGACGAGAGATGTTCGTTTTACCTTGTCGTGTCCTGACTCTCCACCTGCTACGATCTCGGGGGCCATGTACTCAATAGTTCCACAGATGGAATAAGCCCTCTCTACCTACAAAACAGAGCTGTAGTTCAGAAACTGACTGTGACTAATTACACACATAATTTTCTGTTTATACTGATTTATGAATGAATATAAATATTCCAGGTAAAGTGCTTATATGGCTCAAAATAATAAGTTAGATTCTGAGCTGGTGGTGGGGTGGTGTAATGGTCAGAAATATATTAATATTCATTTAATTCCAGTATTTGTCAATAAAATCGTTTTAATTCAGACAGGCAGGGAAAATAATGCTGTACACTTGGAGGTATGTGTGTGGGGTAGTGGTGTCAACTGAAGACACAACACAACAGCTGCTTACAGCATAGACAGCTTCGCTAATTAAATTAAGAGTGATCTAGCAGTGTCACATCATGGCACAGTTCTTTGCGTCCAGTAAAGGCACAGTGTCATGTGCATTTATAGTAACCGGAAAAGTGCCTTAGCTGTTTATGGTTATCAGATGAATACATTTATATGATGCATAAGTGAAGACCAAATTCTCATTATCAGTTATGGGAAAATCATTGTGCCTGTAAATGCTGTCAATCACTCAGTTTAGCTCTAAAGTTAGGCTCTGGCTATTACGCAGTGTTCCCTGATGACAATACTATTGCAACATTGTCTTTTAAAAAACAGAATTAAACTATGCATCTAATCTCAACATCTAATCTCATACTAGAATGATTAATTGCCGCACTTAGTAAGTGTACCATCTGTGCTTTCTAAATTGAGTAAAACTGCTTCTGAAATTATGCAGCATATTTATGAAAAAAGTGACATTAAAAAAATCTGGAACAATCCTCCAGTAACAATCCTCCAATCATATCCAATTAGTATTTTACATGCTCACCACATGTTTAAGAACTGTTACAAACACGTGACCTTGTAATTAAAGTTCCTATGTACATTTTTTTAATTGCTTTTATTTTTATGCATCTCATAATCTAATTATTTCTGTCAGTTGAATTGTTTTATGTGTGCTGGTTTATATGCACCCTTTAAAGTCTTAATTGCTAAAGGCGTGTTTTTAAACCACACTTAAAAATAAATTCTGGCTTAAATGGATTGTTAGCTGGTAAAACAAAGACCAAATTGAGGAAAACAAAAGAGTTAATATAATTGAAGATTTAAGAACAAAGAACATGGTCAAAACTTGCATGATAAACAATTACATCTTTGAGTAAACAGCTTTGACTGTAATTACATCCATAGGAGGGCTAGAAGTACATTGTGAACTGCTGAAACAAGTCAGAACATCCCTGGTGTGACGGGGCACACCAAAACATGCATGTGCAGGAAGTTCATCAGCAAAAACAAAAACAATCATTTGTCAACCAAAAAAGAGGTGCACTTCTTATACTCTCATGTCACAACCTCAGACAGCAAGAATTCTGAACAGAATATAATAAATATATAAAAATAGAATTTAATATTTGACTAAACACACCCCAACACAAGTTTAGGAGAGTGGAAGTCTGGTCATTTTAATGCAACACTTAATGTTTAATATAAAACCACTTCTTTCAACCATACATGAAAAGCCATAAAACTTTCATGTATTGTGGTGCTCCTAACATCAAAGATGTAAAACACTATAAACTCTTTTGACTATTCATTCAAATAACTATTTTATTCCTCTCATCACCTCCCAGTAATTCTCATACTGGAATGTTACCAAATCAATGTTCTATTTAATTTTTGCTCCTACAGAGCAAAACTCTGTTTCTATCGGACAGAACTTTCAGCCACCTGTGCAGAATCACTTCATGTGCCGAACATTACCTGTTTAATATTTCCAAGACTATCATAATTCATTTTCACAATTCCAGCAAAACCTCCCTGTTAGGCAGAACATCACATCCAATACACACACACACAATATACATAGAAAACCAAATGCAAGATAATCGCAGTACTGGTCTAATGAGCAGAGCAACATTTCCGCTTGCTGACCTGAAACGCTCATGTGGGCATCAAGGGCCATCAAGTCACTCTTAATGCTCAGCCCTAAGAGACCAAGCACTGCTATTATTTTTCTGTTAACTTTTTAAATAACTCTTTTTGTCAATGTACTGTAACATATATGTCATATGCATAAAAAAATTATGCATAGCCTTTTTTGGTTCTCTGTATGTTTGTAATCAGTTATTGCTTTTGGGATTTTTGGTGCTGCTATGACCTGGAAATCTCAATGTTCTAGGATGTGTTCCTGCCTCATGAATTATTTAGCCCTGCGTATTTTCTGCAAGATATGTCTCACTACATCAGTTCCACACTGAAAATCAACAGACAAGCAGATGGACTCCGGTTAAAAAGCAGCTCATTCATGTAGCTCTGATTCAAGAAATCTCTAGCTGCTATCCACACATTTTTGAGTCTGCCTTCTGTGCTGACTTTTTTCTGTCTGCATGGCACCACCATCGAAAGTGCTTAGAGGGAACACTGCCCTAACATTGTGCCTAAGCAAACAGCACGATTTCACAATCACCACATTCACAGGAAATTTTATAGAACAGGCAGGAATCCAAGATGCAAAAGGTTCTGTTTTCTGGCAGCCCAAAATATGTAGCGCAATGCTCACCTCATGAAATTCTTTACTGAGGCCAAAATCCGTCAGCACAATATGACCATTCGAATCAAGAAGTATGTTCTCAAGTTTCAGGTCTCTGTAAACGATTTCAAGCTGAAAAACAAAACAGGAACAAAGAAGTGTCTGTTTTTAGATGTGGTACTTCAACAAATTCATGTATTGTCATTAATATTTTCCTTTGTGTTGGATTCAAAAAAAAAAAAAGACTGTCACTTCAATAAATAATAAATGGTGACATAACAGATCATGACACAGAATGAGGCAGAACAAAAACAATGTTAAGCTCAATGTCAAGGTCCTTATTAACAAACACCACATTGGGCCCTAGGACAAACCTCTTGATTTTGAATACTGGCTGCTATGTAAAGAACAAGCATGAACCAAATTAACTTCTCTTCCCCTTTCTGTAATCATAGCCTTTGAGAAATCTTTGAGCATTGCAGACATATTCGGCCTGGTCTGGTCAGCTGAGAGGAAATTATTTAAGTAGGCAGGGGAGAAAAGTGAGATTAGGAAGAAATAGAGAGATCACAGTTCAAATAAATGTGACATTTTTATATACATTTTTACCTTATGCAGGTGCTCCAGTGCTAGTACAATCTCCCCGCTGTACAGTGCAACCTCTCGCTCTTTAAAGCGAACCCTCTGGACCAAGTGTGTGAACAGCTCACCTCCATTCACATAGTCTGCAACAGAAGGTTTATAAAAACAAACTAGTTAATATTTCAAACAGACCTGGTTATTTGCAGTTACTGTGAAATCAGCTTTACTGCTGATGCTGACACAACTGTTTCTGAGCATCGCCACAAAACCCAAGACTTCCTGTAGTGGTGTACAGACTTCAGCTTTTCATTATAATAACATTTGGGTATATTTATTTGCCCACTTCAAATCAGGTGATGTCTATACGCATATAGTGTGCAGTGCCCTGCAGACTGAACATATACTCTCTTACCTGTGATTTGGAATCATACCTAAGATGGCTGAATACCCTGTGAATTCTACTTTTCATTCAGCACACTAGTAGTCAACAAACCCTTAGTTATATGTGCATACAATCCTGGTTGAGGGATAGTGAGTATCACTGGTGAACGTTAACACATTTTAGCCGAACCGATGACCTTGGTGTTACTAGCGCTGTGCTCTGTTAGAATTGCACGTAAAGGCACTTTTGATCAGAAAAGAGAGAGATCAAGAGAGGGATTAAGAGAAAACATACCTAAAATGAGATGCAGTTTGGTGTCCGTCTGGAAGGCATAGTGAAGTGTAACAAGGAAAGGAGACTGTCTGATGTGCTCTAGAACCTGTCTCTCTGTGCGTGTGTGCTCTGCTGTCTTTGCCTTCTGCACAATGGTGGCCTTTTTCAGCACCTTCATGGCATACAGTTGACCTGAATCATGCCCGCTCACCTTGCGCACCAAGAACACCTTGCCATAGGCTGTCCAGAAAAGAATGATTTGTCAGTGGAGCAGAACCAAAGATAAGAACAGAACACATGGTTCAGCTAGTTGAACTATCACTGACCTCCAGTTCCCAGCACTTTCAACAGCTCAAAGTTTTCAATGCCAACACGCTCAATGTGACCTGTCAGATTGGCTGAGGAAAGATACAAACACATCAGAACAGGTTACAGAGCCAAGAAATTGTTCTTCACTACTGAAGAAAATTCTATACAACTTCTATGAACTTAGACCTTGTATTTAAGCTCCACAGTGTCAGTTTAATTCAGCTCTAGCCACATCAGTAAGAAAGGAAATATCATATTCAAAATATTAAATTTTTTTTAAATATATATAAATATTCCCAGACAAAAATGCATTTTTTTGGCTTTTTCTGCACTGACTTTTGGGACACATCTGTGTCAGTCAAAACATATGATACACAAACATTAAGCAGAGGTGTATCTTTGTTGAAGAAGGGTGCATTCTGCAGCAATTGATTCCACATGGGCCTATTTATAAATTACAAGCCTGGTGATTTGGTCCAATTGAAACAGCCTTTATGACCGAGACATGGAAGATAACAAGCACATGGTTGGTATATTATATGTTAGCCTGCAGCCTAAAGTGAGGTCACTGATGTCAATGTGTGCCCAATGAGATGAACACATTTCCTGCTGTTACTTTCACCCACTGCAAGACAGCAGAACTGCAATTAAAGCAAAATTGAACATCATGTCACTCTGATCTCTCTGTCTCTCTCAAAATATCTGATTTTGGAAGGACATCTTGTAACCACATCCTCTGACTGAATATCAGGCAGCATGTTTTAGGTGTGGGTAAAGCATGGAGGAAGGCGATTGCATAACACCACTCATAAGAGGCCTATGGACACCACAATGTTTATTAATAAATAGGCTTCTTGACCCAAACTTTCTCTTCACTCAAGATTGAAAGGTATTAATGGAGAGAATTTGGTCCCTGTTGGCTTTTAGTTTAATTATTTACACGAGCCTTAAAGACATCAGATTACCAACATCTTGTCATTAGACCTGCACTCCAATGTTGCATTGTATTATTTAAATGTTAGCATTGTTTTCTCAACAAAAATGGTCATTACCCGCTGAAGCTCCTCTGATCAGGAGCACATGATGGCCGATATCAACGACAACGACATAACGACAAAATACATAACACAATTTAATGACTGGGAAATGTATACAAGTTTTACCAATTTAAACAAGTATTCATTTTACACATTTTTTACTTAACAAAGTTCTAATTCACTATATTATGTTTGAAAAAAACCGTGCAATCTATGTACAGGACTATTGGTAGACTTTCAAACTGACAGCAGGTGGAAACATTTATAATGTAATGCAAAATTACAGAGACAAGCAAGTGACGATCATTAACCCGGTGACTTTTTTTACTAGAGACATTTCACCAGGACCCTAGAGATTAAATTAGCTCCAGTAATTGTTTTATAATTCAAGAATGACGGAGTAACTAATGAAACCCGACACATAATAAGTGCAGTTCAGCCTGTTAAATCCTTCGCACGTCCTTTCATCCTAATGTCAATATAGTTTCCTTCTAATACAGCATTTGTCACAACAAGTCATGGACTTAAATAGTGCAACTGTTGGTATTGGACAAATTACACCAACCCTCCAATCCCGGAGTAAACCGTTTTGATGGATCATTTTTGGGATACACATCAATATACCAATGCACTTCGTGTTTTTACACTAGCTAACCAGCTTTCATTAAAACTCTGTTCTTTCATGGTTTAAAAAACACTGTCAGTCGAACAAAGTGGAGGAACTGTTTTTTAAAGAAAACGCACGACTGGATGCCCAGCGCTCATTTACCGTTTCTGAGCTCGTGTTTCACGGTAAACAGGTCACCTTCCGCCGATGAGCCCTCCATCGTAGACGGCATTACTTGCACCCTCTCCTCTGCCCGTGCACAACACTAACGCACACTAAAATACAGTCGATCACAGCACCAACACATTAACGTAACTACTGCTATAAGGCAACCTTGTACACGAGAGTAACTGCATTTTCGTGCAATAGACATGGAGTTAGTAAGTACTATACAGCTATACTAACGAAGAACAGAGATATACACACGCCGAAACCTTTAAGACACGCCCACAAAAGCTGCTGGGAGAGATTCTTCCGTTCTATTGAAGCCCCGGCTGTCACTCACCGCCCATTGCACCGTGCAACTTTACTTTAACTATTCAATGTTACAATGTTGCAAATACTTGTCTTATAAATATCACGTCTAAACAAACCATTATGGTTTTGACTAGCGGTAAGCAATAGTATTATTACAATTATTGTAAAATAAATTGATCATATTAAAATTGTATATCACATGATAATGATAATTACTATGTTGTAATATTTAACTATTATGTTAAATTACTAGAAGTTCATATTGATCAAGAGTGGAATTATTATATAATTTTCATCACCTGAATCTTTTCTGGTGTCGTGGCAGATCTGTTACCTGGTACGTTTGTTGGTGAATATGTTAGTGTTATTTTAGTGTTTCCATTAGATCAGACCACATTTATTGCCCTTAAACAACTATTGTTGCTGCGTTGCGTGTTTAATAACCTTACAGTGTGCATTATTTGTTTACACTTTTTGTAGAGGATGCCCTAGGCTATTAGGCTGTATTAAGAGAAAATAGCAGGCATACAATTCTCGAGGGGGCAGGGAAGGCTTGAACAAGTAAAGGCTTGTTACCAGCCTCTCTGTTATGCTCCTTATACACTATTCTGTACAGTGCAATTCTAGTAGTACACTTCTAGTACATTCATAGGACACTCCCAATGTACTCTGATAAATAAAAGCTTACAGTAATACATAGCTCACTGTGTAAATATAGCCCAAATTAATTAATTTTGAAATACACACAGAGCTCAGATAAGAAATCGGCCACTAACAGATATACAAGCAGAGGTAAGGAAGGCACACCTAGGGAAAGGAGTGTGCCATAGTGCAATAGTGCAGAACACAGAGTTTTACATTGCAGCTGAACAGAAACACACGCATCTCCCATGGTATGCTAATTTAATTGTATTTGAGTAAAGTGTATTAACTATTCCTGCTGTTTCTTCATGGTCTTTATGGCCCTGTCTGTAAACATAAATGGGTATTTGTTTATTCTTTTGCATTGTTAGTTCACACTATTTTGCTTTCACAATGATTTAAATGAGTAAGGACAAACAACTGGAAAATTATTCTGTTGTATACTGCACTGTGCAGCTTTCCTATGTTGCAAAATACAATAAGGTCAAAATTTCCACAGGATAGTCTGTAGGCCAAAAATGGAATAATAGTGAAAATAGTAAGTAAAATTAATTGAGTATTGAATTTAAATATTTGTCAGATATGGTAACCCATATGCAAAATGTGACCTCTGCATTTAACCCATAACTGGTGAGGACTGAACACACACTGCAGACTGTGAACACACCTGGTGCGGTGGGCAGCACTGCTTCACCCAGGAAGCGATCAGGAGTTGGGTGTCTTGCTCAAGGGCACTTCATTTGCTACCTGTCAGCACTGGAATTGAACCAGCAATCTTCTGATTACAAGCCCAAGTCACTAACCCGCAGCCCACAACTGCCCCTTTATATACATATATATAGATGGGTAAATAGGTTATATATATATGTTAGTGTATAAAATAAAAAAATACAACATAAATTTAGGTCTACTCTCAAGTCAGCATTTCAGTGACCATACACAGCTTGATAATAAGAAACTTTTATTATAGGAGCAGTTTTAACACAACAGGTTTAACAAAAAATCTGTTATATCTGTATATATCTGTTAAAACATTTATTTGTATAACATAAATTAAAAGCAGAACAGACAACAAGTCAAAGTTCAAAAGTCAAATGGTCAAAGGCGCAATCAAATTTTACTTGCCCATACTTAATACAACAACTAAAGATACATAAAGCTTGTGGACTTTTATTTTGAAGTACAATCAAAGACTTACTGCCGTTGCGCCTGAACCGCGCTTCCTAGACCAGCCAATCCCGGCGCAGGCTAGAGAAACGTCACTCTCCAGTTGCTCAGAGCAGAATGGCGGCTCTTTTGGAATCGCTTCTGGATAGTAAAGTTGAGTTGAGCGCGGCCCTGCTTTGGCTCAAAGATCAGCATGTAAGAATTCAGATGTTACTGTCGTTTCACCACGCAGGGTGTTTAATGCTGTCATGTCTCACTGTCACTGTCGGGCAGAAAGAATGATTGCTTTTCTGACGGTCAGCCAGCTAACTTACAGCTATGTTAGCAAGCAAACCTTAGTTACATTGTCAAATGATGTACATGTATTTACAGTTTAATTTTCGAGTAAGACGTACGACTGTTAACGACACAGAACACTGAGTACTATATGATCTATACTATACTATACTATACTAATACTATACGAGAATGTTGTGATCTACCTCGTTTTGTTATTAAAAGTTGTTTGGGTAGGAAAAATAAAACTAAATCTTGTTGATAGTCTTGGTGAAGTTTTTCGCAGTCTTCGCTGTGAAATAAAAACTACTTTTCAAATGCAATACAGTTTTAATAACAATTTTTGTATAACGTAATATATTTATTTATTTTTGCTGTGTAACATTATTTAAGAGGGCTAGTGATTATATATATGTGTGTGTGTGTGTTTTATTTATTGATGTTTGTTTTTCTGCTAGGTTTTTAATGCCATGCTAGTTTAAAATTAAATGCCATTGTTTAGAACTTTGTTTAGCTAAACATGATTTTGTCTTGACAGGTTTGTGATTCACAAGACTTTCCAGTCAAGGTATGGAAACAAGAGTTTGTGCCTTTCCTTTTGAATTTTTTGCGGGACCAGAGCAGTCACACTTTGACTCATGGCCCCACCACCCCTGCCAAGACTCCCAGCACCTCCAGATCTGTCAGGACTCAGGGCTCTTCTGAAAGAAGAGGAAGCAAATCCACACCAGTCCAGGCTCTGCGCAGCACCAGTCGAGTCCAGCTCTTTTCTTCTGTCCCATCCACGTCCCCGGTGGGCGCAAGAAGTGAGCAGGAGAGCCCATTTCCTGGCTCTCACTGTTTCAGTGGTGTCAGTGCCTTGAGCAGCCCCTCCTTCAGTTCTGTATGGAGCCCTGCTCCCCGAAACAGCCCCACTGAGCGACGCTCCGCCCAGCGCCACAGTCTTGGAGATTTTATGTCACCCCCAGACACCCAACCCAGCCCCTCAATACAGCAGCATAGAGGCCGCAGAAGAGGTGGAGGGTTTGGGGGATCTGCCACCGGTCGACAGTATGGAGCTCGCGACACTCAGTCAGAGGAAGGAGGTCGCTGGGATGGAAATAGCAGGAGGAGTAGGGGTGTGAGGATTGAAACAGTGTCGCCTCCAACACAGGTGCAGCTCAATTTCAATAACTTGGAAGACTTTCCTCCTGTGGGTGCTGCCCAGGCTTCACCAGTGTAAGTGTTGTTTAACAGTGCTTTTCAAAATATTTCACTCTTGCACAAGTTATGACTGATTTTTAACGTTGTGTTTTTTTATAATTTGATGTTTGAGTGCAGATAGCACCTTCAAAACTTGAGAAAATTAATCAGTGTCTGTTCATCCCTATATATATATATATATATATATATATATATATAATATATATGATTAGTTTTGCTAAGCCCTTAAACATGAAATGGATCCCTATGAAATTATTTTTCAGTCCTTATTCAGTGGTAAATATAATTGGAAATGTCACATTAAGGTATTTGTCTTAGAATCCTGAATGTCACCTAGTTCCTGAGCCAAATAATCATTGTAATATGAAACATTGATTTAAAGTTTCTTGCTTTTGTCCTTTTAGGACAACCAAACCCTCTCGGAGAATTAACCCAACCCCAGTGGGTGCAGAGCGGCCCAACTCTAAACCCAAGAGCTGTTTTACGTCTACCCCACTCAGCTTGTCTGTCAGCCCCTCAACTGTTTCAGAAAGCACTGCAGCCAAACAGAACTTTGGAACTCCTCACAGTCTGCAGGAAGAGCGTGAGTTACTCAGGCAAGAACGGTATGTTGGGCTGTAAGATTGTGGCACCATACAGTATTTCACACTTGGCACGTGGCATCTGCAAACAAATGATGCTAGACATTTTCTTAGAACCAGTTTCACTGGTTTCAGCTGGTCTCAGCATAATTTCTGTAGATGTATCCTAGAGTAACCACAGATGTAATTCATCATGTTAATGATGTGGAATATATTCCACTTATGTTTAATAAACAGAAAATTTATTCTTTTTTAGTATAGTACAGTATAGTATTATAGTATTTATAATGCAGTGACATTGTCCAAATACCTTTTTGGGGGTTTCTGTCTAAATGTTGTTCCTAAAATATATCTCACTTGTTTAGTCTTCACTTCTTGCTTTTCTTTCTGTCTAGTTCTAAACTTGCCCAGCAAACCAGCTCTCCACTGAACACCACCCCTGTAATCTGCACTCCAACCAAAACAGTGCACAGGCAGGGGTCTAAGGTGACCCCTGACCCCCAAACACCTTGCCCTGAGCCTGACAAGGTCACGCAAACTCGAGAGTTAGATCTGTTAGCGGCACTGTATTGTACCTGCATTTCAGGTGAATGGCCTACAGAGGGTGCTATATGCAGCCATTTCTTGCTAATCAAACTTTGGAGCTATGCTGTGGAAAATATGATTCGGTATTCCTTGGAATACCTAATGGAAAATGTTTTTGACGTGTTTTTAAATGTATTTGCCTTTGTAACATTCAACCTTATTACTTAATTATGTTAGAGATCAAATCCATGGGAATATCTGATGTCTACATTTAGTTATAATCTACATAAGTATACATGAAATTTAGATGCTAAGGTTTATATTCTAATGAATGTAAATGTGTCTTGGTTCCAGAGAACCTGGTTCCATGTGTTTTCCTGGAGCTGTTCTTTGTGCTGCAGCTTTTGACATCTCGTGGTGTGCCTGCCTCTGAATCTGCTGAGGAGGGAATAAGCATGTGTGAACACAGTCCAGGTTTGGCCAGATTTACAAGTTCATTTATTACTTTCTGTTTACAGGGTATTTTCACCAGTCTTGCATGTTACATCATTTTGTGTCATGAAACAAACATGAGGAGTTTCATAACCCTAATTTCTGCACAGTCCAAGCTAGTACATTGCATAATTTAAAAATGCATTACTCATGCATAATACAATGCTCTACCAACAGCGCTACAGAAACTCTAACATTTATGATCTTTTAAATGAGGGATTTTTCACAAGACCTTTGGCATTTAAAGCTAGCAATGGTTGCTTCCTGTTTTTTGTGTGCACAGCCAGTGTACATTGTATTTTTTTTATAGATTTTTTTAATTCCTGTTTTTGTGGTTTTGCAGATGTTCTGGAAAAGGCTTATCTGGGAAATGTCCACAACTGTGTGTATTTTGCGGTCAAAGTCTTAGAGAATCAATTTGAGTGAGTCTAACAATACTCTTATTCCTGTTTACTGTCTTTGCTTAGTCTTATTGTTTCTGACTCTGTTTTGTGTCACATCAGATTGGTGTCACACCTGGACAAGTGCACTCTTAGACTCCTGTCTGAGAATGAGAGAGTGAGCATTTTCTCATCTGCGCTCAGAGATCGCCTGGCACAAGCTCAGGATAACTGCACAGCTAAAGTATGCATTGCTCGAAATTCATTATTAAACTTCCCTGCCTTTTCATTAAGCTGCATGTCTCTGCTTCCACAGGCTCCACCCACTCCACCTATGTTCATTCATTCAGTGCCATTTCAGCCTGCTACAGACAACCGCTCCAACTTTAGCAGTGACAGGGCCTTCCACACCTTTAAGAAGCAGAGGTACAGCAAGACCTGCTTCTAGGTCACTTTAAATGTGATGCTTCAGGTTACAGATCTGTTTCTTTTTCAGGTTTTATGTGATTCATGTTATGTTCCTGATTTCTTTTGCAGGGATGTATTCTATGAGCTGTTGAGAGAATGGGAGGACTCCCATAAGGAACCTGGCTGGAATTTTGAGACTGCAATAGGCAACAGAGTCAGGTGAGGTTTCTTTATAGTGTTTCTAGAAACATACTGATACAAACACACACCTATTGGAACTGAGTGAGTGTGTATTTATATTCTGCATTTACTAACTTCTTTATAGTGTCACCATGATTCCTAAAAAGTGCATTTATTAAAAATGAATTGAACAAACATTTGACTGTCCACTTACATTTTTATGCCAATGTAATGATTTGTTTGTGCAATGATTGTGAAATTATTAATCCAACAGAATGATGGTTAGTCAGCTCACAGCCGCAGGAAACCATTCTCACTTTGCTCGACTTTTCCAAAAACAGCTCATCCAGGTGAACCAAAATAAACAATTGATCTTGTATTGAATCTGAACAAGCAGATCTGTTTTTCAAACCAACGTGCATTCACTTTTTCACTTTCTCCAGATGTGTAAGGGCCCGTGTGTTCTGGTTTCTTCCAATGACACCCCTGACGCAGATCTGCTGGGCATGCTGGGAGCAGACAGTTTAGGTCGTCTAAAGCGACTGCAGCAGCGTCTGGTCCAGCCACAGGGACTTATTGGTCCCTGCCCTCCACCTTCTTTCCCTGGACACCAGGAGTTCTTCAGAGACTTTCTTCAGACAGCTGGCTGGTAAGTGCTGTCTTTCAATGTTGGACTCAATGTGGCTTTAATTGCACAGCATTATTTACTGATAGGAATTCATTCAAGCTGTAAGCCAATTTTCTGGTTTACTGCTGTGAATGTACTGCTCTTTATCTGGCTCTAATTTTTGTATCTTTATGTTAGCTGTCAGCTAAACCAGCACCTGAAAGACGGTCTGTGCCAACAGCTGCTGAAGTTGGATGAGGTGTCCATTCTTGGCCCAGATGCCAGCCCAGCACAAGGAGATGAGACGGGTGATGGAGACATCGAGCAACAGGTTTGAGGAGAGAGCAAAATGGGCTTTAAACTAATCAAGGGCTAGAAAGTGGTTTACAGCAACTTTTGGGTCTCTCCTTCATGTCAGGATGAGAAGCAGCGTTTCTCCTCCGTGCTCCTCACAGCTCGACTTCTAGCTAAGTTTTTGGGTTTCATCTCCTTCCTGCCCTACCACACCTCAGAGCCTCCATCTAGAGACATACAGGATGCTGCGATCACACTTCGCAGTAAAGTATGTATTATATGAGGGCAAGAATGTTTGTTTTCGAGACATGTATTTTAGGAAAGGCTTGATTACTTTTATGCTTATATTCTCAGAGTTCTCCAGTTCTGAATGTGTGTGCTGTGTTGAGGAGTTCTGTGCACAGGAGACGAACCATTTTGACGGTTCCCTGGATGGTAGAGTTCCTCTCCATGTTGGATTTCACTGGCCCATTTCTGCCCTGTTACAAGACTGCTCTGTACCTGCTGCTGCACACCTACAAGTGAGTTTATCATAGTTTTGCTCCAATGCAATTAAAGGAGTCATGTGATGCTATTATTTTAATCTTTTTTTTAAGGTCCATTTAAAATGTAAGTAAATTATCAGTTCTATTTTTTTTTAAATAGTGACCCACTGTTTAGTAAGTGGTAAAGATTCTACAAGCACATTTAATGCATTTCGCAGACGCTTTTATCCAAAGCGACTTACAGTGCATTGAAGTTATACATTTTCTTAGTACATGTACTCCCTGGGAATCGAACCCACAACCTCTTGCGCTGCTAACGCAATGCTCTACCACTGAGCTACAGGAGAACACTTATGCCTGTGTGACCATGTGACTAAATGTGTTTTTAGGAGGATGGTATTGGGTCGAGGGGGAGAGCTGTGTTACATGAATCAGCTGCTCATGGTGGCAGTCCTTGGCTGGCTTTTTCAGGTGAGATATGAAAAAAAACCCAGACATTGCCAGACAAAGCGTTTAAAAAAATATCAAATGGTGTCTTTCTCTCACTCTCAGATTCCAGTGTTTCCAGAAGATCTCTTCTTCAGCACAGATCTCAAAGAAGAAGATATGGAAATGGAGAATAACATGACTACACAGGGGCTGGTTAGTGAATACTAGTATCAATGAAACTAGTATCAAATTATTAAATACAAACATAAACATTATGTTCTTCTCTGGATACTTGAATACTGTTTAACTTGTTCTATTTTGTATTCAAAGAAATATGTTTTACACTATTCCACTGTTAGGAATAACCCTAAAAAAGTACATTTACCTTTCAGGACACCCTCCCACTAGTGGACCAACAGCTTCTCTACACCTGCTGCCCATATTTAGGTAAGACCAAACAGTGCTGAAAAAAATCATACGTCATAAATCATAAGTCATAAAAATACACATTTCACCAGGATACAGTTGGAACAGACTGTCCAAGGGTGTTGATGGATTTCTATTTTCTCCATTCATGTGCCAGGAGAGTTTCGTAAGCTTCTTGTTGCTTTTGTGGCTGGAAGCTCATCCAGGAGTGGAGGACTGATCCGCAAGATCACCCCCACATCTGCAGAGCCGAGGGGGCCATCCACAAGCCGCTCACAGCAAAAACTGCAGGTACACTGCCAGAAAAAGCCGTCTGTTAGTATATCTGTAGATGTACACACAAGCATGTCATCCATGTGTGTCTGTCCATGTTTTTACATAGGTGGATCTAGAACAGGCGTTCTTTCACAACCAGCCCCCTTCTCTCAGACGCACTGTGGAGTTTGTTGCCGAAAGAGTTGGCTCCAACTGCGTCAAACACATCAAGTCAGTCTTAACGCCCATTTGCTTTTTCTGAGTTTTGGTCCATGAAAATTAATTCAGATTTGCTTTTCATCATTTCATATTCTCCAAATTGTGTGTGGCAGGGCCACGCTAGTGTTGGAACTTGTGCAGGGTGGTGAGAAAACACTCAGAGATAGTTTGGGTTTGGAAGGTGTCAACATTGTCAAGCTAAATGATTCTATCTGTGCTCGGCTCTGTGATGCAGGCATGCAAGCACTGGAGAAAGCCACCAGGTCAGCAGATCTATTTGTTTATGTATGCATAATTTTCATGTACGATATATTTTGGTGATTGTTATTCTAGATTATTAAGTCACATCTTATAATAGGTTCTGCAGCGAGTATGCCCCTGGAGCTGTCAGAGTGCTTCTTCCCCTGGAGACCTCTACTGCTGTGAGTACTGGAGAAAAGTGGTCGATGTTCATCAGTTTTATTCAGTCAATAGCCAGGAAACAAGAGATTCCCAAAAACTGTTATGCAATGTTTGCTTTGGGTAATTATTTGTAGTACAGTGATGTTCTCATTTCCCGGATCTGATTTCCCATGTTTTATTTTAGAAATAAACATTCAGCAAGATAATCATTTTTCATATTGTGATATGATTCACATTTTGTGGTTTGTTTTAGGTTCTGACCACAGCTGAGGGTATCACAACTCGCTTGGCTACAGAAAAGGCTTGCAGTTGGCTGTCCTCCAACATTACAAGTAATGAAGTACAATTTTGGTGACAGAAAAATACCAAGTGCTCCACTGAAAATCTTTCTAATCATGTAGTATTTATTGTCCAAGTCTGAAACATTTATGTCTTAAATATCTCCCTCAGTGCTTCTAAAGAGGGAGTGGAAGATTGCGTTTGAGCGAGTGATGAAGAGTTTACCCTCCTCTAGCTTGAATGGTAAAGAGGGTGAAGGAGCATGCAAAAGTCAGCGGTTCAGAGGAGTGCCTCAGGGCTTGATGCTGGGTCCTCATGTATTTCAGACTGTACCCATAAAGTCCCACTGGGATCAGAAGTCATGATTGAAATTAAGGTTAGTGTTGCTAACCTAGTGTTGCAATCCCTAGTTGCAAAGCAGGTTCACATACTGATGATGCAGATTCCTTGCCATGTTATTTTAGACCAAGTTTATAAAATCAATGTCTGTTGAGAGGGCTATTTTAGAATTAATTGATAGAAGGAGAAACTCTTATTAATCAGTCAAATCAGTGCTAAATACAAGGCAGCAATGAGAAAACATAAATGACCTTAGATATAGGCAAGCATGTTTTATGGTCATGACAGGGAAAGCACGTGTACCTAAAGAAGCTTTATGCAGGCTGATCTTTTAAATACAACTGGTTCACATCAAACCATGAATCCAATGTTTCAGGAAATGCTGAGTGTTGCAGTGGGACCTAGGTCTGATGAGGAGGTTGTCATGGTTCATCAGATTGAGGTTTTGCTGGAAAAAGTGGGACAGACACTTGGATGTAAAAAAGTACTCAGACCCCAGACAATCTCCTCTTATTGTGTATCTGACAATTCACTCGAGAATTCACACAAATAATTCATCAATTGTTATTTATCATTCACATTTATTATTTAACCTTTTTAAATTTAGTTTTTCTTTTTCCATGTTTGGTCTGTTTGTAGCTCCTCTCTCCCGTGGTTGAGCAGATGCTGTTGCGTTGTACTGTCCAGCTGGCCTGCAAATTGGGTAAGAGATAATTATTTGAAATATGAGAACAATATGAAACAATACAGGACATAAATAATGCCTTATTCTGTTTGTTTGTGATTGTTTGCAGTATCTGGAGAGTTGCCACTGGTGTCCTCGGGTGAGGGCAATGAGAGATCTGCCCTGCTAGATAAATTTCTACTTTTGTGGAGCCAGACTCCCTCTCCTCCGGCTCCTTTACATCTCCTCCTCAGTGAACCCACTCTCACTGCCACTCTGAGTGCCACAGACAGCGAGGTGACCATCACTACTCATTTATGGGTTGTGATTCAGTTGTTTTCAAGGCTACAGTTGCAGGATATGTTTCATTTATCTTTATGATGTGTGCAGTTTATGTACAGTATATATGACCATGTTTATGGTTTATCATAATAAACAGTGCTTTATTTTATTGTACAGAGGACTGATTACATGTTCCTGATAAAACAACTAATAGAGAAAGGACTTCTGGCAGAGGAGGAAGTGGGTTCCCACTGGCCAAAGTTGTCAGTGTTATCATGGCCAGAGGTAAATTTAATCCATATGCTGTTTTAACAGATTGATCAGAGTTGCACCATGGGCATATGTACTTTATTTTATGAAACAGTAGTTCTGACAGTAGTAGAACTTTTATATTGATCTTTGTGATTCCCATTAATTTAAAAAATTGATTGTCTGTCTCATTTCTGTATAAAGTTTCTGGCACTTTTTGTTTACTACAGTAACAACTGTTTACTGTTGTTTCTTCCTTTCTATTTTACAGGAATCTGTGGAGAAGTTTCGGCAGCTTTCCCTGTCCACCCAGTTATCATTGCCTTCAGTGACGAATTCCAGGGATATACTGCAAGTCTCTCAGTGAACACTAGGGGGATACAGGAGTGTAAATTCCCAGATGTAGATGTGAATCACAGCCAAACACTATTATAATAAAGGGCAGTGAGTGATGCATATTTAAACAAAATGTTGAGCTCATTTATATGGTTTTAAAAATATTTTAACATCTGATTTATTGTTAGTTGTGAAGTTAATGTTTGTGAATGAAAATTTGCTAAGCTGATAAGTCATTATTTAATAGAAGAATCTTTAGATTAAGATAGACAAAGGTTTTACTCACACTTCCCACAATAGAACAGAATACAGACCCATTACTGTGCTTTCTTGCCATTTACATCATGATTCTCTACTTGTTTTAAATGTTTGTTGTTGTCAAGACTTTACCTTATTTGATTGTTGCCTTTGCTGCTGGTTGTTTGTGTGTCTTTGTATGTGTTTATAAAAGCCTCTAATTTGCACTTATAATTACACTCTGTTCATGTTGGACAATATTATTATCAGTTCCTTTTAAACTATGCTTGTTTAATGCTTAACATATCTAATGTAATAAAATATACTTTTGTGAATATGTCTTGGGTGTCTTTCATGCATTCATATTTTGTATAAATAATAAGCAGAGTTAAACTGTCCGTCTGCATCTCTTGTTTCACGTCTCTTATTGATTATATTACTTCTTAAAGAAACATTATTATGTTATAATTTCATGATGTAAATAAAGCAGAAACTGGCAGTCAATGCGTGACTTCAGGCGATAACTTTGTTTCTTTCGTACTATGCCGAAGTTTTAGCTCATAAAAATTGAATGATGCAGACGATATCGTTTCTGGTGCGATCTGGAGGTCTTCAGATGTCCACTTGGATCCGAAATCCCGAGGTCCGACCCGAGCGGGTTCGGGTCCAAAACCTCGGAGTGCCTCGGGTACGGGTCGGGTTCGGTATTAGATGTAAGAAGTGATCCAGGTCGGGTATGTATTTTAGGACCTGACAAGACCTGTAGCTCGATCAGTAACAAAATATTCTCTATTCATGAGCCATGCCTTAAATTTAAAGTTGGCTTCTTTTAGCAAATCGGTTAGATCAACCCAAGGAGCGTCACCCATTTTATTAATATTCATGAGTCAGTCTTTCACAATAGTGGGATTCTTAATCGTCCCTCTCTGAGAGTCTGCAGGAAGTTTAAGCTCAGTTTAACTGCGGCCGCGTCTTCACAATGTGATCTGTGATTAGATGACATTAATAACATGGCTAGAGACGTTTGTGATCGATTTCCATATTCTGGTCGGCATAATTCACCGCATTTGAGGGGTTTAATAAATGGACTATAACGGACAGATGAACTGCAGTTAATCGTTTCCCTCCCTCCTGTGACAAACGAATGGCAAACGTGAAAGTCGCGGTCCGGGTTCGCCCGCTGAACTCCAGGTATTAACAGCTTTTATTTACCTTCTGTGATATTTATTACCATTTTATGATATTGAGTGTGAAGGCGCGTTTGAAGTGATGTTTAATGCTGTCTCACTTTATGAGTCCATAAAGAGCCTTGAGTTGTTGGTACTGTTGCTACGTCTGGGAATAGAGTTGCACTGACAGTCAAGTGTTGTGTGCACAGAACAACCGAAACAAATGAACTGTCATTTAATAAAAGCAGATCTACTGCATGTACATCAGATTACAGCATCCTATTATTTCTACGATGTAACTAGTTTTTGCCCACCGAGAAGATCTGGTATTTCTTATCAGGTTCTACATATAAATCTGGGCGTTAAAGTAATTAATATTGCATAAGCACTGCTTTTAGTCACCAAGTGTTTTTGTATTGAACAATAACAGGCCAAAGGTACGATAATCTCCGAAATCTCCTTGAATCCCCTTAAATCCCCAAACTCTCCCCCCTCCCAAAGTCACACAATTTTATATCCGTTACTGTTTATTTTTTATATTTCTTTTCACAAAATTGCACTACGAATGTTACTACACGTCGTGTTAGTAAAATCTGAAAAATGTGTTATGTTTAAACGTTTTATAAAGTCATAAAAAGTGTTGTGGCGGATCTAAACACTCTACAAATGTACCCTATGACAGCCCACTGCCCAACCCTCCTGCATTAGCCAAATTACTACAGTATGTGGGTGTTGGGCAGAAACTCCTCCCAGATTGAGATTCAAAGCTATCTGTGTGTGTTTGTGTGTTTGGCTGTAGCTGTTCGCCTTGACATTTAAAAAGTCCCTGATAGGTGCATCACAAAGGATAACCTAATAGCTTTCTGTCAGTATTGTTTAAATGAAGATGGCTTTTAAACAGGCAACTTCTGGTTTTATCAGTATGTGCATAATGCATATGCAATGTCATGGTACTCCCGTGTTCTTGGACATCTACCATGGCAATACCATAGTTTGTGTGAAGTAACTTTAAGTACCATGTAAACTTTAAGTGCCCTGTTGTATAAATATAAAAATCATTCAGTACTAAAGTATATCCAAGCAGCATGGTATTACCATCTGAAACCACCTCTTTTTGTTGAAAACATCAGTGAATAATACAAAATTCTTTAAAGAAAATTACTTCACTTATACAAATTTAATGTTCATCAGAAAACGCAGCTGGGATTTTTAGGTGGAGAGGACACAAATTGGATAAACGTAAAATGGCACAATAATCAATGTTTGTAAATAGGCTCTCATCGTGTTATTTTGTGTTCAGTGGGTTGTTATAAAATACACACACTGACAGTCAAAGCAGACTGCTGTGGTTGTGGATATGGATATTTGCTTTTAGTGGAAAAAATGGAAATTGAAAAACTGGAATTGGAGAAATTACTTAAACACTTTACCTTTAATACACAGCCTGGAAATACACAGCAGTTTCCAGACTGCTTAATTTCTCAGAGTTTTTATACATAGCCATGCTTCTACACTGGATTTCAATTTATTGAAACATGAGATTCCACAGCTGTTGTCGCTGCTCTCTCACACAATAACAGACATATCCTGCACACACCTGCTTTGGCTCAGCTGTGCAGCTCATGGAAGGGTTTTCAGCGATCTGTGTTTATTTGATTTTGACCTTCTCAGACATGAAGCTCAACAGCGCAGTAGTGATTAATCTTCCAGACCCCCAGCCTCTCTCAGTGCTGGTCTGTCTGAATATGGGTCTGGATGTGATCAGCCTCTTTTTTTCCAAATAAATGCCTCTGAGGAATTAAGCTTATTATTGTTATTAATTAAAAAAAATCAAATTCAACTGAACCACTTAATTTAAACAAAAACGACAAAGAAATCTGTTGTCTTGAAAACCACAAATAACTAAATACTAAAATCATTGATGTGTGGAAATTACGCTTGCAACACAGCCACAGATATGTAACAGATATGTTATAGGTCAGGTCATAGATGTGTACTGCTTACTGCATAAAATTTAAATACAGATCATTCTGTTAAACACTGAGCAACATACTTTATTTCAAACATCATTATGCTTGTCACATGACCTTCGTACATGCATGTTTAAGTCAATAAGTGGGTATCAGGAATAAAAATGATTATTTTGTTTCCCTTATTACAAAAAGGTCTTTTAGCTGTATAATCACATAAGGAGTAAAAAAAAATCTTAAAAATTGTTGCTGAGATTTCTGTTATTTCTCCTGCAGACATTGAAATTGACACTGGAAATGGAAGTTAATGAGGTATTCAAAGTATCCAGACAATTTGTTGTACCCAGCATAAATTGCATAAATGATAGTAATATGGTTGTACGCTTTTCTGAGCATTCTGCACCACATTCTACACCTCCTTACCTTCATAGCAAGGATATTAACATGCTTGTAAATGTTTACTTAGAAGTGCTGTGTATAATATCATTTGCTTTCTGTCCCTGTTTTGCAGGGAGAGTCTAGATGGAGGACGGTTAGCTGTACAGGTCGAGGACAAAGTGGTGAGGGTCCGAAATATGAAGGTAGGTTCATTTGTGGCTGTTGTTTATAATTGTTTAGGAACAATTATTGTAAAACATTTATGTAACAGGATGATAGTGAATTTCTGTGTAATATGTTTGTAAAACCATTATTAAATGAATTGTTGCATTAAACAGAATGCAACAATTTAAACATTTAAATGAAAGATTTAGAGAATTTTGAATAAAAGATTTTGTTGTCAGAAAGTACCTGCTTTTCTAAACCACACTAGAAATACAGCAGTTGTTGACATTTAGCGTTCAAAGAGGAGGGGATCTGGTTGCCAGTTGCAGAGGATCTTAGTGACAGGAAGTTTATAGTTAAGATTATTCTCAGTTAAGATTACACAGTTGTTTATTTCTGCAAGTATGAACATATTGGAGGAGTAGCAGCAGCACCTCTTTATCACATTTAAATATGGAAACTGGGAACATCTAAACAAACACTACTGTGTCAGCATCAAATAGTACAGAGCTATAACTCTTTCCAACCACCACTCCACACCCAGCTTTTGTGACTGAATGCTTCAAAACCTGATGGGTTGGTTAAGTGTGGAATGGACCGTTTCTGTGCATTTTTTTCATTTAAAAGGAATAAAAATGTTTATTCCTTTTTATTCACACACTAACATTAGAAATGCTACTAATATACAGATTTAAATGAAACCAGTACAAATCTGTCCAACAGTAGCCATCAAGTGCCCTCCGAGACATGGAGTCGACCCTCCACTAAGCCAAACTCCACAGTCGACTTCGACTGTGTTCTTTGACTGTCAAATTAGATTGAAATGCAGTCACCAAATTGGATATGACTCATTTTGAACAGTATGATTATGACGTCATAGTATTGTAAAAGACCGCCTCTGCAGAAGATGACCCACACCTTATTTTAAAGTGTTACCTCTTTAGCCCCACCCACCAAATCGTGCATACCACGTAGGCTAATAGGTAAATAACAGAGAGACACTAACGCTGGGGTACTAGAGCTAACAAGCGATAAAGGTGCCTTTGGGAATGGTAAGACATGTTGTGCCAGGCTGTGGAAAAATCAGTCAGTTGCATTGCCTTCTTTTAGATCCCAACATAAGGATTGCGTGGTTAAAGTTAATTTTTAATACAGTTCCGGATTGCGTTAGTAAGACCCTGTCAATTTGTGCACTACATTCTGAATTCCTTTGCAAACAAGGCCCAGTTCAATGCAGGATTTGCTGAGACACTGAAATTAAAAAATAAAGCTGTGTCCTCTGTTTTTGATCCTAAAGGAGTAGTGTAACATGCATCTGTGAGTAAATGTTTTGTTTACCCTGTCCCACTATTGCTTTATTAATTTTGATCCAATAATAGCAGTGGGCAGTCACTTCCAAGTCTTCCATGTGGCACATTAAGTGTTTCAAGATCAAGGCTTAAAAATGGTAGAAAGTAGCCTATTACTATTATTATAATGTTTTTTAATGCTATTATAACCGTTTTAATGCTATTAGTGGACCACAAAGAACAGTACAAAGTAATAAAAAAGGCAGTTAATGAAGATTTTGATAAATATCAGTAGAATGTAGTCATGTAGTCATGAAAACATGAAAACAAATCTTATCTTTTTTTAAACGTATCTTATTTGTTTTAGGGCCTAAATATTACAGTACTGTTATATTTAGACTTAAAGACTTAATAGCCATAGACTTAAAGCCAGGTTAACTAAACAGGGCAAATTAGTATGAGACCACAATTCCAAACAAGTGCCGATGAGAGTGGAAATTTCTGTGGGTGATTTACTGACAGGGCGCACATTAAAGAACACAGGCGTAACATCTCTTTCCATAATGACCAACACAAGACCAGTGCAAATTAGCGAAATGGTTTAAGGCCTGTTTCAGTAGTTTAGTTGGTATGGGGTCTAATAAACACGTAGCAGGTTTAGATGAAGTGATACGTTTATTTAGCTCTTCCTGTCCTATGTTTGTAAAGCACTGAACCATTTCTTGAGGGGCAATTTTTATTAAGGGTTAATCTTTAGAATCAATCATACGTTGTATATTTACAGTGTTATCCCTTTGGTTTCGATTTGGTATCCTATGGTTTCGATTTTCAAAAACATCAAGGTCATTACTACTATGATGGCATGTTCTGTTCAGATGGTGATTGTTTATTTGTTAATCTGCTCTCTGTTTTAAACAGAAACTGTGGATTGCTTTTGTTCTGTTTCTATAAGTTTGCAGAGGTGCTTAGTCCTTGGTGCTTTTAGAGCCTTTTTATAGCAGGACATGCCGTCTTATCAGAGACATCGTCACTTTGAGGTATAATATGTATATCAGTGAGATCGGTTCATGTGATTTAAGTAAATCTAGCATATGATTAAAGTAATGAGAGGGTCTTTTGGGAACATAAGTGAGTGAGAACATTCCAGCAGAAAACACTGGCTTCCATGGAAGACAGTGACTTCCATTGATGTGATTTGTGTTTTATTCAAATTGTTAATTAACAGTGGTGTATGCTAATCCATTGCAGACTATTGCTATTGCTCACTGCTGAAGTATTAAACGTCAGTTAATAACAAATGAATTTTATTTTAAATTCTGCAGTTTGTTGAGGAAAGGTGCTAGTAATTTTCAAAATTATGTGACAAACATTTTTCATTGACAGAAAAAGATAAAACCTGATAGTCTTGAAACTTTTATCTGACATATTTAGGGACTAGTATATTATTGACATTTGGTGCTGAACTCTTTTGATTTGCGGTGGTAAGCAACCATCAAGCAACACACTAGAAAAGTTTTATAGCACTCATAGCACTAATAACCACATAGCAATGCCCTGGCAACACACTTATGTGATGTAAGTACAACACATTAGCATTGTGGCAGCTTTTAGACCAGCAAGAACCATCCTTCAGAAAATGTGTCCTTTCTCACTTTCTCTCACTTTTGTTTCTTTTTCTGTATAGTTGGAGAGGCATTCGGATGGACGAGCTGAGGGTTTGGCTGACTCCAGGGAGAGGCTGATAGAGTTTGGCTTTGATTACTGTTACTGGTCCATGGATCCAACGGCCCCTAACTTCACATCACAAGAGGAGGTGGGCACTTTTACGCCTGTTTGCTGTATCTGTGCAGATGTTGATGTCATACTGATGAGCGTGTATATCTCTGGTGTTTTGAGTGGAGGCTGCTTTATGATAACCAGTGACTCTGGGATGATAGTGTAATCAAACCTTTTGACTACCAGGAAGAGATCTGAGAAAATATTATCCCTCTGAAAAATCAAAACAGTACTTTTTCATCCTTCTTTAAGTCCCCCTTAAATTAGTGATTAGTGATTAAATTAGTTAATTAAATCATCTCAGTGAAGGGTGTCTGCACTTGCTTACATAATCTGTGAATTTTCTTTTAACTGTTTATCAGTATGTGTGCAAAGTCAGTTGGATTAGTAACACCAGAAGCATACTTTACAGAAGGTAAATAAAATTCAGGCATTAAAGCTTAATCACTGCATTACATGTGCTTAGTCCATATACTTTGTGCTTTACGTGCAAAGTGAAAGACAAAGTGAGAGTCCCGTATACTTTACATGCATTTTTGTGCTATTGTGACAAATACAAGAGGAACTCAAGTGTATTTGATAGTTACCTTGTTACAACATGCTATTGTACATTTAAACACAAAGTCACACAAACTGCACGCCAATTGCACGAAGTTTCCCATGCAACAACAGTCTCACACACACGGTCAGGAACCTAAGTTTAAATAAGTAAACTAATATCTCTCTGACAGTGAGACAGTCAAAGTGAGAGGCTCTTCTTCTCAAACACATCTGTCTTTGTCTCCACTTCATGAAAGATTGGGCATCATCTGTGAAACACCGATGATGACCTCGTCAGCACAGCAATTTTCTTTCTTTTTCTCGATTCCTCTCTTTTCATTTTACCAAATCAGAGTTTCACAGCAGAGACCCGAAGCTCGGATTCTAATGAAAGAAGGCCAAACTGAAGCAGAAAATCCACACATCTCATCATCGTGTGCTACAAAAAAAGAATTAATACTTTTATCCTAATTTACTAGGATAATTTTTATCCTAGTGGTTAACACTTTGGTTACCGTGTAAATTCGTATTGGGAAATAACTGTACCACATGACAGATAGTATAAAATGATTTTCTGTTTATTGTTCACTGTTCATCTCTTGTCTGCCAGTGAGCTTAATTTACACACTGCTGACATTTTAATCATTCTGTCCAATTTACTTTAATTGGTTTTTAGTGACCATAATCTCATGAAGTTTAACATGTTGTTCCTTAATTGGATCTTCCTGTTAGGCGCTGTGCTCTGTGACTGCTAGTAGTAAAATAAACGTTGAGCTTCTCCTTCCTGTAGGGTGTCTAGAGATGCCTCAGCAGAGGGGAAAACCAGCCCTGCTTCTTCATTTAGTCTTCTCTTTTCCACAAGGAATCAACCACCCTCCATCATGCACCTTCATCTGTGCATATGGGAAGATGTGTGTTTGCTCTAGTGGCTGAAAGATTGGTGGTTCCTCTGGAGGAACATTTGCATCTGTATATGGTCATGTCTGGAGAGAATGAGACAGAAACAGAGAGAAGGGGAAAGAGTGATGGTAGGTAGAGAGGTGGATCAGGCTCTGGAGCAGAACAGATAAGGAGGGTGAAAGGAAGCCAGCTGTTGTGAAGTATAGGCAATGTTGGATCACATCTTGTATGCATTACTGAGTAAACAGCATATCAGGTACCCTTAAACTTTAAAGAAGCATGTTTTTAAATTTTTGCTTTTAAATTGTTTCTCCACTTAAAATGCTAGTTAATTTTTTGTGCATCCAAAACAGTTTAAAAATTTTTAATGTATTTTAGCCACTATTATTATTGGGTAACCTCTTTGGTGCAAATGTCTGTCCTTATGCCTGTCCTCTCACACACACCCCGACCAATTACCTTGGAAAAATTCTTTTTCCATAACATTTAAACATACTTTCGCATTTCAGATTTAAATTGTTATTAAAAGTTGGCACCCAGCAGTCTGTTAGGTGCCAACTTTTGTTAAAGTTATGTTAGGGATAAAGATGTAAGTAAGGGAAAACACAGAGGAAGGTAGGGGGGACTGGGGTTACTCTTAGCTACAGTCCCTTCATGCAGGAAGCACAGCTGCTTTAGAAAATTATTTTTCACAGTCAGATTAAGATGGGAGGACATCATTGGCAAATAGCTGGAGCACAATGCCGGTTTTCTTTTCCATGTGAAGACAGTTTTATGTCTACCCTCCCCCTCCCTCTCTTTATCACTCTCTCTCTCTCTTCTCCCTCTATTCCTTTTGGATACAGTGCAAGACTTTATTATACTCTTGGTATTTCTGGGTTTGTGTGTCAGTAGCGCATTGGGCATGTGAAGAATATCTACACAAAGAATTCTTACACACACACTGGCCGTGTAAAATTCATCACTTTGCATATGAGATATTCCAGTGACGCACAAATGTGTCTTCTTGAAAGAGATTTAATAAGATCAAATGGAAATGTCAAGACACGGAACAAGCAGAGGATACTAATAACAATATAGGTCACTTAATAAAATGTCAATATGATCAGCATTTACTTTTATGCAATACAGTATGACTTTCTTTTTTCAAAACTGACAGTATTGATTATTGTGTGCCAAATAACAGTATTTTTTGAAGCTTGACAACAATGTAAACATTTTTCAAAATGTCACCTTTTGTGTTCCCTGTAAGGAAGAGAAGACTGCTGGCTAGGTCATTTAGCCTCATAACAACAGCTGTGCTTGAAACGTGGGTGAGCAAGAGAAACCTCATTGGTTTTGCTCCAATTGGTCCAATTGCCAATTGCAGTAACAGTTGGTGGCTTGGAATGCCTGTTGAATAGTCTCCCGTGTAATCTCTCTCTTTCGCTCTGTCAATCTCATATGTTGTCTCTCTGTTGTTTAGTTCTTTCTTTTTCTGTAGGCGCTCTCTGTGTAGTCTGTGGAATCCTCTGACCTGTTTCCCTCTCCATGCTTATATGACCCACAAAATGTCTGTGAAAGTATGACAAATAAGAAGCAATTTGAACCTCTGCCAGGGAGCTCAGTGGGTTGCTCTCCCACAGTCTCCTCCACAATCTGTTTGTGTCCCTTTAACCCATCTTTTAACATATTCACATGAAGCTATAAACATATCAGACCCATGAAACTTAAGAGTTCGAACAATTAGTACTTCCCAGATTCCTAATTAGTTCTCTTTTTAAGTAAATTAAATTAATCATTAAATTTAGGTATAAATCTGCTAATGAAACAATATAAAATGTATCTTTAGCGAGAGTGTTTAGTGAGATGTCTTTGCTTATGAGATATGAAGATGCACAATTCACAATTATAGCACATTTCAAATATTTAAATTATTATATTATTAATATAATTATATTATTATATTATTTCTGAATATTTAGTTTGCATATCTTATTGTATCTCGCACTTACTGAATAAAGCTCTAAAGTGGAATCAAAGTGGACAATATAAAGTGAATTACAGAACATTGCAGTTAAATCTATAGGATGGGACTCCCTTCAATCTAAACCATGTGTTCAGTATTTTTTTCTTAGTTCTCTGTGTAAAAACTAGAAAGGGGAGTGACATGTTGGCCTGTGGTCTGGAACGACCCTAGTTTTCAGGGGTGGCAATTAAGAAGGCCACATTAAAGAGTCTTGCCTTACTACAGCTTTCCACACATTGATTATAGACCTTAAGCTTCTAAAGTGGGCTTGTCACACTTTCCTTACTGGAGTGTGTTTCCCTCCACCCTTCTTATCCTTAGGCATTCACTTGTAAAAACGTAGTAAAGTAAAAGAAGTAAAAACTGTAGCGCTAATGCTGGGGGTGTTTGTTATTAAAATATGTCGTCTGTTGTTTAGGCTGCCTGACCTTGCTTTTGCCACTGCTCTGCTTTTAAGTTTGCCCCTCCCTGACAGAGCATCTCCTCCGAAGGGTCTGTGGATCACATGTTGCTTTATAGGTACTGATCTTCTGGTCAACTTGCTGTCTAGAATCAGCCCTATATTCATCTTTCCTCTTGCATTGTGACCACAAGGGCATTTGTTTTTGTTTGTGGAATAAGGAGGAAAAGGAGGAAAGGAAACATCTTGTGCTTTTGTCAAAGGTTTCCTCTGTCGACACACATGCGCACATACATAACCGCATCCACACATGAACAATATTAGTTGGGCATTCACACCCTGTTGATTGGAGTATTTAGTCTTGTAGGGGTTGTTTGTAGATGCTGAACTGGCTCCATTATGGCTAGAGTTTGAGCTCAGAACTCGGCTACCCTTCAAAATTGAACTTTATCTATAGCCTGCTTTGTTGTAGTATAGCCAAAGTCTGGACAATAGACAATGTCATTGAGTAAAAACCTATGCCTTCATTACTACTGGAGAATATCAGCCCCACCACAAAAATGGCATTGTTGGCATGTAGTCTTTGCAAAATTAACACAGACTACACAAAGCACACATTTCTATTGCCCTAGAACAGTGATTTTCAGTACTGGTTCTGAGGATCCACAGCTCTGCACATTTTGTCTCATTTTTTTAATGCACTGATTCAGATCATCACCTCATGGGGGGACAGTGTGTCAGATAAAAGACAAACAAAATGTGGGTGCCCAGGACCAGGATTGAAAACCACTGCCCTAGAAGCATAAGAAAACCACTGCCCTAGAAGCATAGTCATAAATTTGCATCCCAGTGTCATACTTGCTGAACTTTAACTTTTCATGTATTTGAAAACTGCTTTGGCAATGTTGACCTTGCATATTTGTATATATCCACTGACAAAGATAATAGAGATCTATTACAAACAGAATGCACATCTTGACTGATTAACGTCTTGACAGGCACAGCCTGTCTGATTAAAGCTGAGGATAGTAGACTGCAGCAGTCTTTTCTTACTGCACTACAACAGGCTCTAATAGCTGATATATTGCTGGTTAAAAGCTTGTCTAAAGTCCAGTGGTCACATTGAAAGCAAATTAAATAGATGCTGTCACACTGAAAAGCTCCTGACATAAGCAGTGTTCTGTGGAGAGTATGTTCAGATGGACTCTAACAAGCTTCCTCACTGATTATTTCAAGCTGAGGAATTGAACTCAGGCTAATTAGAGTCAGACAGAAGCGGCTGCTAGATGCTGATCCATTCTCTCTGCGGGCAGCAACCCAATTAGCCTCCATTGAGACACAGAGGGAAAACTTATCAGGCCCCATGACTCTTCCCATCTCAGCCAAACACATACTTGGGTTACAGTACCCTTAGAGAGGCTCTTGTTTTGCTGACTGAGTTTTCAATGGATGTAAAGTTCAAATTACTTTCTTTCTCCCACACCTTTAGTACACGATAAGAACATCTTGAGGTTTTTAGATTCCTCTGAATGCTCATAAAGACAGACAAAAGTGTGTGAAAAACAAATGGTTGATAGATACAGCATTATGTATGCCACTCCTTTCAAAGGACAAGGCTGTTTGAAGAATACATTATAGTACCATTCATTGAGTAAATATTGGCCAGTTTAATAGCTGCAGTTTCTTTCTCTTTCTCTAATGTATTTGTTACATCACAGTGTATATACAGGCTTTCTGTTTGAGACTAAGAATGTATCTTTTACTACCCATCTACCTATTTATATACTATACCGTACTGTAGTATAACTATACTTTATACTATACTATACTATATTATACTTGGTGCTGTTCATGCAGTGTCCAAATATAGATTGTTTAATGTGAGCCAAAAAAATTATTATTTTTACGAGAAAACAGTAAAAACAAGATATCTTATGTATAATCACATTGTGAATTTTGAATATTCTGTTATTTTACAAGTTTATGGTGAAGGGGAGTTTCCTTAAAACAAATTCCATCAGGATTTACATTAAAATTAGTTGAGAAATCAGAAAACTGACATTCTTTAGTGACACTTTATCGTAATGACTGGTGAAACTGGTGCTCCCTGAATGATTTTGTGAGTGATTTTGTGAGTGCAATTATAGATGATCACTTTTCTGTGTATGTTTGTTTGAGAGTAAGTGAGCGAGCTGGTCTTTGAAGGGTGAGTTTATGTTTGTGTGTGTTTAGAGCACAGAGATTGTGCTGTGTCTGTGTTTGTCATGCCAGAGCCTCTTAGAGCATATGGAGGTCAGACTGCTGTTGCTCTTACTGTAAGGAGAGAAGAAATGAAAACATTTAGACATACTGCAGTATTAACCCTCCCTGGTCTCTATTCAGCTCCACTTGGACCGCTTTATTTTTCTGTCTTGTTCTCTTCAGTCTTTTGTATTTCTTAACATCCATAGAATCCCTGTGGCTCAGTGAAACCTCTATAGAATGTTGTCCATCTCATCATCTTGGCATTCACCATGTTTGTTATACTCCATCTTGGTTAAGAATTGACACGTTCCTGTTGTGCCCTACACTTTTACTCAGCATCACAGTGTCTAAAAGATTCATAATATTGAATGTAAAATTCACTATAACTATTGCTCATGATTGGGGTTAGATATGTAAAAAAAAAAAATTAATAGATTTACATTCAAGGATAGACTTATCTAGCTATATCCAGAGACAAAAAAACATAGAGACTTGGTGGGCATTTTTGACTTGGGCCAGCATGCAACCACCCAGGACACTCCAAATCATTCAGAACACTTAGGGAACCACTTGGCAACACCTTGACCACCACCCACAACACCTTAGCATCATTGCACAACTTTGCTTGGACAGAGAGTACAATATTTCAAGAAATTCATTCAAATTCAAATTTCCAAGTTCTTTTCAAAAGAATATTTTCTGAGTGTGTTTGAAAGTATGTCCTTCTCCTGTAGGTGTTTCAGGACCTGGGCATGTGTGTTCTGTCTGGGGCATCAGAGGGGTATAATGTTTGTCTCTTTGCATATGGACAGACGGGCTCAGGGAAAACGTACACTATGATGGGCACTCCAGTGAGTAACACTACTATAGTGAGATACATCAATGATGTCAGTTGTGTTGTTTCAGACTAAATACTGTAAATATTGTCATTCCACTTTATCTGTACAGGATTCCATTGGGTTGACTCCAAGAATCTGTCAAGTAAGTCACTGGTTTTAATAATATTTTTATTATTTATTTATATTTTATTATTTAAATAATATTTTTTTAATTTTATTACATTTTTTATTCATTTTATTTTTTTATTTTAAAAGTATGTTTTTTACTAAAAGTATACTTTTATTACTCTATTACTCTGGTTCTGTTGACTCCCATCATGGGAATGGGTACGTTTGAAAGATGAAATTGTTTTCCTTTCAGGGGCTTTTCAGGTCTAGAGATGACACTGCAGATGTTCAGAGCTGTAGAGTTGAAATAAGGTAAGAGGTAAACCTTTTTTCTTACTCTTCTTTTCCAAAAAAACATTTATAACAGCCTGTTCTAAGAATTAAGCGTCTCTGCATTAGGCAGAATGATGAAATACAAGCAAGCCCACGAGAAGCAGCACATGCAACCTCTTGTTTTCCTTTGCAGTTTTTTAGAGATCTATAATGAGCGTGTACGCGATTTGCTAAGAGGGGTGGAGCAAAAGAAGCCAGCACCCCTGAGGGTTCGAGAACACCCAGAAAAGGGGCCCTATGTACAGGGTGAGTTTTCACAAACAGTGAATAGATCTTAAAATGGTACTTCAGTTCTTTAGAGAAATAACAAAACAAAGTCCTGCCAATGAATTCATTTTGCCCTGTGTAACCTATTCATATGAAAACATTGTGCTTTGAGGAGGGCTCTCACTGTGTTAAGGCTTTGATGAATGGTTGTGTATTTTTATTTAAGAGGTAACTATGTACATAAGTTATTAATTCCTGTTTGCATTTGCAACACAGTTCCCACCACAGCCTTGAACTGAGTGGTCAGGTTGAGGGACTGTATCTGCCCCTCGTCTGTCTCTCTCTCAGTCTGCTTCTATTTTTTTTGTTTTTCTTTCTTCCCCCACTCTCTCTTTGCCTTCTTGTCCAACATCCAGTCATTGTGTATATTAGGAGAAAGCCCATTGCAGCAAAGGAAGTGACCTAACTTCCATGTGGCTGCAAGGGAACCCAGTGCAGTACACAAATATTGTGTTGTGATCAAGATGTCTCACAGTGGTTCAAAACGGTTTTTTTTTATTACCCAGTGCAATAATCCATTCATTTTATGAATGGATTAAAAGTACTTTTGGGGCTACTTTATAAGTATTGATACTTTACACTCCCAATCACACTCTTAAAGGCCAGCTAGTAGATGTGTAAAAAACCCAATCCACTTTACAAATGAAACAATGCTCTAGCATCATCTCTTCATGTTTATACTTTTAACGGTAATGTAAGTGTCATTCATCATCAGGAAAGGAGAGGACCTGTGATTCATACAGTACCTCAGAAGAGCTGATGATACCTATATTTCTGTCCCAGGTCTTTCTCATCATGAAGTGATCGACTACAAACAAGCAGTGGCTCTTCTGGAGGAGGGCATCGCTAATCGCATCACAGCTGCTACACATGTTCATGACGCTAGCAGTCGATCTCATGCCATCTTTACCATTCAATACACACAGGTTCAACTCTCATCTCCATAACACCAAACAGATTTTTTTTGCTGTTTATATAATTGCTCAATTAGACTATTGTAAAGTACCTTGCTCTTAATAACTGCTATTTTGTCTTGTTGAACTACCTAAGAGTCTAATTCTAACATTGTTCACTTTTTGAAGGCTATTCTCGAAAATAACCTACCTTCAGAAATAGTTAGCAAGATCAACTTGGTGGACCTGGCTGGCAGGTTAGTGTCTTTGTTCTTTAACCAATCAATCTTTGCAGGCATAACAGATCCAATAAGGACTTTTTAGTTTTTAATTCAGAACTTCTGCTTTGTACTGAAGCCATGATACATGTTCAAGTTGCCCCCTTGTGGTTGGTCACTAGAAGGCAAGCATAATGGTAAACCAGTGAAGTTGTGGCACTACCTTTAAATTCCTATCTCCCTGCTTGTCAGTGAGAGAGCAGATCCTCATTACTGCAGAGACAGAATAACAGAAGGAGCCAACATCAACAAATCTCTTGTCACTCTTGGCATCATTATTTCTGCTCTCGGTAGGCAATACTTTCCTCCTTAACTATTATCCTCTCTTTTATCCTCCTTGTCTTCTTGATTCATTCTTCATGTTTTTGTTGCCACCAACAGCTCAAAACTCTCAGATGTTCAGCAGCAGTCAGAGCATTAACAGTGTGATCAGTGAGGGTGAAGGTAGCACCTTGGGCAGCCAGTCCAGCTCTTTGTCAGGTAGTGGACGCAGACAATGCTTCATCCCCTACAGGGACTCCGTCCTAACCTGGCTCCTTAAAGACAGTCTGGGTGGCAACTCCAAAACCATCATGATTGCGAGTTAGTCATTTTTGATTTGTGTTCAGTTTTTACTTTGCTAATCTTGTATCTGTTGCAGTAGCAATTGATTCTAAAAGTCAGTCCTGTCATTTTCCTCCAGCTGTCTCACCATCCAGCAGCAGCTACAGTGAGACTTTGAGCACCCTCCGCTATGCCGCTCATGCCAGAAACATTGTCAACAAGCCAAGAGTCAATGAGGTGTGTCCAGCCTTGTATACCATGTATCTAGCTGTGCCACCATCAACTGATAAGAAAAACCTGTGGTGTGTCCACAGATTGAAACTAAAACAAACCAATTGGTTTAACTTCAGGATGCCAACGTGAGGCTGATCAGAGAGCTACGAGAGGAAATTGATCGTCTGAAGAGCATGCTGCTCAGTTTTGAAATGGTATGTGCAGCAAAAATAGAAACATGATCAACATAATGCTGTTGTACAATTACAGTTGTGGAACCTCAAATTAGAAATCTGAGATGCTTTCTCACATCACCTTTGGTGGATATGCTGTTGCTTTCAGTGTTAGTTTAATGTCCATCTTCACAGACAAAGATAGTACATTTGCACTGATTGATTTCCTTTGCTCTTCACAGCAGAGGAACACAAGTCCATCTCTCAGTGATGAGAGAGAAGGCAGTCTGTCTGATATGGTCCTACAGAATGAACTGAAAGTTAGTCCAGCTACTTTATATTTGATTTTTGTACTTTTCCTACCATTTGTCATCAATCGTTTTTCTTGCACTTATTTTTTTTACTTGTCAATTCTCCCAGTCACTCATGTTTTCTCTGAAGGTGGAGCAGCTGACTAAAGACTGGTCCGATAGTTGGCGTGATAAGCAAGCCCTGCTGGAGCGCTACAGTGTGGACATTAACCAGGAAAAAGCTGGAGTTATTATCCACTCTCTCCTGCCTCACCTCATCGCTCTGCAGCCAGACGTCCTCAGCACAGGAGTTACCATCTATCACCTCCGGGTACTTGTCTAACAGCAGTTTGCTTGCCTTCAAAATATAGGATTATATAGGATTACATGTACACTACCGGTCAAAAGTTTAGGATTACTTTTATCTTTTAATCTGAAGGTGATTCGAAGTTTAGAAGTTATTAGAAGGTGTGTTTTTCAATTCAAAATTATAATTGTTATTCAAAAAAGAAAAAAGAATATTTAAAAAATATTTTGAAACGGATTACTTAGGAAAAAATAATAAATTAAAAGGAGCCAAGAAGAGTCCAGCATAGATGGAAATTTCTTGAATACTGTTTAAAAAGCTTCCCAGGTGGAGACCTCAAGGTGCTGGATGATAAAATGCCAAATGTATGATTTTGCAAATTCCTGGGTGACTACATTGAAAATGCTAAAATATAACATAGCTTTTGTTTAAAATGTGGAAAGGTGATCCTAAACTTTTGATTGGTAGCATATATGCAATATCCTTGCTTTTCCCTGTTACATCCATATAGCCTTTAATTAGTCTGCTCAGTAAACCAACTGTCACCTTTTCTTTTGGGTCATTAACCAATGATTCTTTTTCTTTTCCTACACTAGATTCTTCCTTCGTTTTTCTTGTCTTTTCTACTCTTGTTTTCTCTGTAAAACTCTTGAGCTACTTCCCACAAGAAGGTAAAACAGCCGAGAACTTTGATGCTGTGGCCCTGTTGGATCTTTGTCTCTTTATATTTCATTCCTTTGTGTGGCTGTGTTTTACATTTAGTGAGAGTTGATGGTGTTTACATAAATCTGCTACAAGGTTAGTGCTGATAGCTTCAGGAAGCCTCCAGGCTCTGCAGTTTCAGCAGTTTCTTTCTTTTAAAAGCTAAAACCACCTGGAATTGATTGTGCACCCATAATATCTCTAAATTTACATAAGCAGGCTTTTGATCCCTTATAACAAACAGTTGAAAGATTCCCTCTATAATGTATGAACAGAGCTGGAGCTTACTTTAAATAAACAACATTTAAAAGATATTTTATAAAATGTTTTTTGTTTTGCACATTTTCTTACATTAACTCATTTTAATGTTTGTTTTTTGGTGCAACAGGAAGGAGTGACAAGAATAGGGCCTCAGGTCGAGAATCTGGAAGAGCCACACATAGGTGTCTTAAATTCAGCTCAACATCTTGATTTACTCCTGTATGGCAATATAGTTAAATGAAGTGGAAAACATGGACTGACTGTGCTCCTCTACCCCTCAGTCTTGCCAGAAGGTTCCACATGTGAGATTGAGAATCAGAGTGGGGTGGTGACTCTGAAGCCTGTTCCAGGGAATATCTGTATGATCAGTGAGAGAGAGATCACTGAGCCCTACAGACTTGCACAAGGTTAATGCCCAAATGTGCACAAAAACATCACCATTTCTTTCCTGCACAAATATGTAGAAAATGAATTAAGTATGTGTAATTGATTTCCCCCAAGGTGCGGTTATAACTTTAGGAAGGCTCTACAAGTTCAGGTTCAACCACCCTGCAGAGGCAGCTCTTCTGAGGGAGAGAAGACGGGTACAACCCACAAATTTTTCATAATATTACATCTATAAACATTCATCATAGTCATATACTTGCTTTTGATACTTGATTATATTACAAGAACTGTGCACTGGTACAATTTAGTGAGCAATTGTTTTTTTTAAAGGTTGAATAGCTGAAGTAGAATCAAGATTATGTCTCAGATCTCAGGTCTATTAAGGCAGATCTACTGTATGTATTTGATATATTTTTGTAGGTCTTCTAAAGTTAACAAAAGCTAACATGTAAGATTATTTATTCACATTTACATAATTTGACAATAATTATTTCATTATGTTTTGATTTCTAAAATCTAGTTAGAACAGCCTGGACGTTAAACAAAATTCACTTGCCATCTTTGTTAGGTGGAATTTAGTTATCATTAAAGCTCACGTTTGAAATGTTAACTGTACAAGACAAATAAACTTGTTAATAATAATAAAGTTTGGGGAAGAGGCACCCAAAAGACTGTTGTGGCATAAAAATTACTGTTACAAAAAATATTATGTTTTTTCCTTAAAATGAACTGAATTAGTGCTGATTACAAAATATTTTGTAGCACATTTGCCTGGATTTGCAACTAATGATTCTGTGGTCTTTGCAGACTGGTGAAGCAGGTCGGATTTACTCTACAGAGCTCAACCTGCTCAGTTCTGACTCCAGGTAAATATGTTTTGTTAATTCAAAAACTGTACATTTCAGAACAACAAAAAGCTCTCCACAAAAAGTAAAATGCTTTAATGAGCCCTCTTGGGAAATATTTTTTGTTTATATACTGTTGCTTGGTTACTACAAGGAATATGTACACAACAAAAAAAAGATGTGAGTGAATTAGTGTGTTGGTGTTGTATTGTAATGCACTGTCCCCATCAAATAATTTCATTTAATTTATGTTCTAGCTGGACTTTTCAGCACAGGTGGTCATACTGTTTTCTGTTGGGCTGGTGTCTCATCCCTGTTGTATTGTTGTTTGCTCAGGGTTGCAGATTGTCATGAGAATGGAAATGGGGCAGCCCCCAGACACCGACTAGAGGAGCAGCAGTGGTATGTACAGTGCCTACGAGAGGAAATTCAGCTGGAACAAAAAAGAGCAGAGAGAGACCTGGTCAGAGAGCAGACCCGTCTTCAACAGCAACATACTGAAAGTGAGTAGAGGACACACTAATTTATTAGTAACACGCATTTATTAGTATTTAAATGCGTAATTCATTGCAGAATTATAACTGTTTAATGCTTTGTTTTGGCCTAAAAGAAAATACTGTGAATGTTATACCTGTTCTTCATTAAAACTAAGTCTTTCTATTAACTAAGTAATTATTTAGTAGGGTGTAACATTGTTCAAAACTGAACTGGAAAACTGTCATGGTGTACTGAATTCCCCCACCCCCTGCTTCCCTGACCTAGCCGTTGAGGTTGACCTCACTTATGTCAGTAAATGTTTTCTTCCTTGACTTTGGTTTAATAGTAGTAATTAGTAGACTCCTACAACCCCCCACCCCCACCCTAAAATTCATAAATACCCCTCATATGAGCTTCTGATGGGGAACTGTCTTTAAATATTAAGTTAAAAGTAAATCTAGTGGTTTTTTTAGCATTGCCGGTGCCATGCCATAAACCCTGCCCCCACAGTGAACCGAACCATGGCTCCAAAATCATGATATGAACTGACGTTACGCATATTTTTGTATGTCCTCTGTTAAGTGTTTAACCTAGTGTATAACACTAGTCAAAACATTTTTGAATACTTTATTCTAACATTTTACAATAACTGTCCCTGTCCAATTGTTATTTTAATTTTGTACTTAAAGTCCTGCAATGGATCCTCCAAGAAAAGCAACGGCTTGGAGTCCACAAGAGAAACGGAACACTGGAGACAGGAGTTCAGACAGATCTCAGTATTCTTCCTCAAACAAATGATGTAGTCCTCAGTGTAGAGGGAAGCAGTGCTGTAACAGTCCCACCATCACATCTGAAAAGGGTGGTGCAAGAAGAACTATTGAAACACCACGCTTTGCGCAGAGCTGAAAACCGCATACGATGCAAAAGGTTACGTTATCAACTGGAGAAGATTGCAAGAAAACGCCATCTACTGGAGGCAAAGCGAGAACTGCAGAGGCTTGAAAGTGAGCTTCAGCAGGGAGGCGATGAAGCCTCATCTCCAGATCAGGGGTACCCCTCAAGGTCCAGAGGACGTCCAATGAATTTGCGAAGGCATTCCTTCTCTGCTGATCTGCTGTCCCGGCTGTACCCTCAGCACACTCCTATTTTCAGGTAGTTGTAAACCATTTCAGTCACTAACATGGTTTCAATATTACCTTGCTCTGATAATGGAGTGGTACATTTTACTGAACATTGTGTTATTCAAGTGAAGATTACATTTTAATTGAATGAATTACATGAAATGAATTACAAAATACATTTACGCAATCACTAGCATGAAACCATAAATCTAAATAATATTATAAATAATATTATTACTGTTACTAAGATGTACAATAATAGTTTTTTTTTCTTATTTTCCTATATAGTCCGTTTCTTAAAAGGAACAGATCATCTGAGTTTACTGGCTTTGCTTGCACTACTAAATGGGGCTCTGATGAAAGTCTCCAAGAACAAAAGACTAGAAGGCGTTCAAACACAATGCCCTCGAGATACCAAGGATCCTCAAGTTGGCAGAGTTTCTCAGAGAACCTCAAAAATTCTTTAAAAGAAGTAAGATCAGCTGAAATTACTGTTTTGTCAAGGCTGTCTGTCAAGAAAAAAACTAGTGACCAAGACAAGCTATATTCGGATTCAAAGATGAAAGCCACCAGAAAAGTATTACCAATAATAAAACAAACTAAACAGAAAGATTTATTCAAGGGAACAAAGAGTTCAGTTGGCCCTGGGATCAAGAGTGTCTTGGCAAAGGTTTTTTGCAAGCCACCATCAGGGTCATGTGGAAGTAGAAGTAAAAAAACTGTGAACAAAGCAATAGTTCAAACAGACAAAAACAAAACTGTTACACCGTTAGAGAAAAAGGACAAAAAATGCTCTATTAAATCAACAATGTCTTATGAAAGCTTGGAGAAGTTTAGCTCACTAAAATATGAGCAACAGAGGCACTGGCGTAGTGCAGAAGCTCTGACCAGTACCACAGAGAAATGGGTTGCAGTGCCAGATGTGTGGGTTGAACAAATTAGAGGGGAGGATCCCAATGGATCTTCAGATTGTGATAGTAATTTCTCATTGGATTCACTCTCATCAGCTTATGCTACAGCTCTGGCTAAGCAGCTTCAGCAGGAGGAATGTGATTCCAGTGAAGCTGAGAGTGAGGACAGTCGGATATCTCAGGATTCTCTTGTTATGGAGAGCAGTGGGAAACATGTTACTGCCAGACCATTTCTGAGATTTAATGAAGTTTCCAGCTACTTAACCTTTGGTAAATTACCAGCCTTGTGCAGCTCTCAGCCAATTAGGAACAAAGAAGAGATGGAAATATCCAAAGAAGTACCTGCTGAGGTTTTCTGGAGCTTAAATGGCAGTCCAAAGTTGAAAATGGAAAATGACAGAGAAATGGCTAGAGAAATTTTACAAGTCTCACAAAAACTGTCTGAATGTAGACCCAAGAGTTGTGTTAGAATCAGAGAGACAGATGCTCTTGCGCTCACTGATGCCTGGTCATCCACAGATGCAGCAAACAGCACCAGAATTTTGAGGACTTCAGGACACCTGTTCAAGCAGGATTTACACACACCTAAAGAGAACAGTAGCTGCCAAAGCCTTGCAGGTCTGGAGCTCTCAGACAACATAAACATATCAGAAGGGCAGAGCTCCCCTCGCTCTGACTGCACTCAGGGTATCACTGCTATACTTGAAGAACAAAACAACACATCCTTTGAGAATACCCTGTTGTTACACCAGATGAGTGATCCTGGCTTTATAATGGTGCAGGAGAGTGTTGGAATGCTGAAGGATTTTCAAGAGGTGACTACTGATGCAGAACCATGCAGAACTCACAAAGTTTGTGATTTTAAAGATACTAGTCCAGATGATGTAGCATACACAAATAAACCAACCAATGAATCTAAAGTATTGGAACACACAATGACTGAAGAACTGATCCACTTTTCTTCGCAAGATGGTGACGTCTCAACAAGTATGAATACTTTACAGTGCTTCCAAGCTACCCAAGCAAAGAAAGATCAACAAATTAGAGGGGAGAACCCATCATCCTACCAAGTGTACAATGAGCCCAGTAACAATGGAGAAAATGTTAAGTTGAACAATGACAATGGAAAAAACCTTGATCAATGTAATGAAACAAATGATTCCTTCTGCCCCCAACAGTGCACTGAAAAGGCTTATGCATTTACAATCAAGCAATCAGAGAAGCATGATGAAGTTACTAGCTTTGATAGAGATAATGAACACTTTGGTGTGCAACTTGGGATTGATCCAGTCACTGAAAAGTGTAAAAGGAACACACATTCTTTACAAGTCTTTCTAGGAAATATGAAGCTGCCAAAGAAATTTGATGTAGATGTTTCAGATACTAAACCAGCACTAATAAATATGGATCAGGAACAATCAGTTGTCAACAATTCTGCTTATTCACCCATCCATAGCAAATTATTAACAAAGCTGTCTTCTTTGGAAGAGTTGCTCAGAGCTGACAAAATAGAAAACTCTGATCAAGAGCTGGAAAAGAAGGAAATAAAAGGTGCACAATCAGCCAGTGATGCTCGCAAAGTTTTAATCAATAGAGACCATTGCAATATTTCTAGAAATGATAGCAATACATTAACAGTGACCAATTCTGCAAATTCCAGATATTCTGAGATTGAAAACATTGATGAGAACAGTGAGGAAGACAAAAAGGATGCCATTCAGATTCTGGAAATAAAGATGTTTAATAATAGATATTTTCAAATGAGTGACTCAGCCAATGATAACATATCAGAGGTGGTGAAAGAACATTTTACAATGTCTTTGAGAGAAGACTGTGGAGAAGATCATGAGTCAGACATAACCAAAGAAATCATTTCTTTAGCAAAACTGGATGAGATGTCCAGGACAAATACAAATGAATTAGAATACAAAAACAGTCATGCTCGACTTGGTGAAAATAATATCTTACAGCCTTTGTTGTGTACAGCAAAATCAGATATTCCTACAGACAAGACTACAAAGCATTTGATGAACTGTGATACGCAAACAGAATCAAGACATTCTATGACTATAACAAATCAGACAGTACTGAACACTGTAGAGAGACCCTCCATAGTGAGAAGATCTGAGCAAGGAGCTCAGGAACATGGGTATTTAAGCGATGACATGCCTTTAGGAGTATATTGTGCCATCAATGCACAGAGCACAGATGGACAAAATGTAAGTCAATCAGTGTTTTCACATGTTCAAGAATCAACTACAAGTGAGAATGCATTGGGAGAGAACAGCATTTTCTGTACCCCACATGAAGTTGATGCTTTAAAAATTATTCAAAAGAAAGATTTCAGCAACACAGGGGTTACAGAGAGTGGCAAAGTCACTGTATTAAAACCACCACTTTCTTGTATGTATGCACAAGTTACTCCGTCTCTTAAACAAACGAATGAGTTGGATGAACTCATGACAGTTGACCAGCAGAATGCTCAGATAGTCAACAACACAATAGAAAGTATGTTTTCCCCTACAGAAATCAGAGAGCACATGTTTGACTCTAAACTACTTGGACATTTAAGACTTTTCAGTGAAACTTTATTTTCACCAGGTAAAAACACTTTAAATATTTTACCTCCTTCCAGTAAAATCAATATTCCTCAGGGGTCACTACCCTCTGAAGCAAATGTTCATACTGTGTGTTCTAAAGGCACAGACTGCAGCATAAAGGCGGTTGATAAATTCCAGCAAGTCATAGAGGGCACTGCTGCAGTATTACCTAATGCTAATTCAAAGAATCAAATTAAAAAGGCAGATAACTCTATAATATCAATTATGGAACAGTCCCACTCAACTGTTGATGATAATGACAATATCTGTGAAGCTCGACCTTTAAGCAAGCTTACATTTTATGAATTTGCTCCAGGAAACCTTGGAAAGTATCATGCTGATGCTAGATGTCCCCTAGGAAACTCTACCAATATTATTGGTAGTAGTGGTGATAAGAACAGAGAAAGATCTGTGGAGCAAATATATCACAGTCACAGCTCTGATGATTTGAGAAAAGATGCCACTGTTTTAGATTTCAGCCAGCCGTTGCAGCTCCACAGTTCTTCACATTCACAAATGCCACAAACAGACAATGAGCTTAACACCTGTGATACTGGAAAAATTTCACATGATTTTTTAAAATCAGAGAATCAGGCATTCTGCAGAAGCAATCATTTGGGAATAGTTAAATCTCAGTATAACAATGGTTGCATCGAGGGACCTCAGAACTGTAATAAGCAACACATGACAAATCAACAGTCATTAGTGCCTCAAAAACACCAGTCAACTGAGCCTGATAAAAAAATGGTCAAGCCCTCAACAACTGCTAACGCATATCACATGTCAAAACACACTACTAGTCAAGACCGAAAGGAACATGATAATAATCTGTTTAAATCTAAAAATAAAGGAGAATATTCCACAACAGCAGATGCTACAAAACATGTTGAAAGCATTGTTATTGGCAACAGGCAGAGAGATAAGCAAAAGCGATACAGAAAGGCCCACTTTAAGGCACCTCCAAGTTCATCCACTGATTCTACACTCAACAGAAATCTTCAACTTGAGGAGAAAAATACCTCTTCACTAAAAGACCCACTGAAAGACTGCTTCACTGAAAGATCCACCAAAAAAATGCAAGAGGTGATTGACTCAAAGGAAGATAAAGACATTCAAAGACATGATAAAGACGGGAGGAATGCCTGTTCCAAAGATATTTTAGGGGTTTATACAAATGACCAAGCACTGCCACTTGGGGATGCTGTTTCGCAGGCTAGAGATTCTGCAGTGCATTTTGTCTCCAGTGATATTAACCCATTTATTCATACAAGAACTTCTAATGGGTTGAACAGATCAGTCTATAAAAAACAGGCCTTTGGAAGTGCTGCCGGTATATCCTGCAAACACTCTCCTCTTAATAGTTCTAACATGAATATAACAAGGTGCTGTAATGTAGACAATGGCTTAAATATTCAGAACTCCCCTTTCAGTTCCCATTTAAGCACTTATGTGAATCATAAAGGACTCTCTAGCATGCTGAGTAGTGAGGAGGATTCTAGAGATCAAATTTCACCTGAACCTTTACTGAGAGCAGCTTCTTATTCCTCTTGTGGTTCAAATAAGCAGACCCTAACAGCTTTGAGATGTGACTCTTACAGTGGTGCCTCAGAAGAATCACACCATGGTTCAAGTCAAGTTGATGAAATAGTACTGGTCTGTTCCTCCGAGTATGAATCTCAGAAAAATGGACAATCTAATCCAACCAAATGTGATCACAGTACACAAACTGTTGACGTTGATAAGGACCTTAAGAGGAATAATCGTCATAGAAGAAGCAACACCCAGACGCCAGTGTGTAAACCCGAGAACGGTGTCTCAACCACATGGGCAAGCCTTCAATACATGTCTGAACATATCTCTGATCTGATATACAACACCTCTGATCTTCTAGGAAACATACAGTGTATGCGAACAGGAGAAAGATCACCAAAGTTTTTTACTTTGAATTCAAACAGTAGGTACAAAAGAGACTGTTGTACACAGACTTCAGCAGATATTGGGATACAGACAGAGACCACTCAAGTGTCAAATAAAGCTATGGCACATGAAGTCAATGTTATTGTTAAAGTAACTGGATCAAATGTGTCTCAACTACATGGTGACACCATGATCTTGAGGGATAGATGTGAAAGTGAACTGGCCTTGGAAAGAATTAAAAGCCTACCAGATTTACATACGAAAAGCTCAAAGACAAATGACAGTCAAAATTCTCCAGGTAATACCCCAAAAGTTTTTTCATTAGAGACTTCATCCAGTTCCCACAGAGTGAAACAGTCCCCATCCAGGAAGGGGGAGAAGAATCAGAATTTCCTAAAAAATATAGATTTAAGGAATTGCTGCAATAAAAAAGCTATGCTTATGGATCGTGCATCCTCACCCATTCTCACTGTAAGGGCAGCTAGATATGGCCAACAAAGTCCAAAAAATACCCAGCATTTAACAAATCACGAGACAACTCAAGCACAAAATATCACAGAAAACCAAAGCTCTGATGTATACGAAATGCAATTTAAAGATGATGAAATGCCTAACAACCATGATAATAAAGCACTACATCAGGAGAGACATTGTATCCTTCACACTAAGCATATTAAAAAAATATCCAAAGGTACATCATTGTCATCTGTGACCCTTGAAAACTTAAGTGACCCTAGTTGTTCAAAATTGGATGGATCTAATCAATACTCAATAAATAGCATGTCTCCACACAGAATATGTATGCAAAATGAAAAAAAAGAATACTCTTATGGCTCCCCATCTCAACTTCAAAGAAAATACCTCACCCCACCAAGTAGTGCTATTGGTGTGCAAAATGCAACATTTTCAGTTAAAGTCAGACAGTCTAAACAAGAAATCCCAGACAGATCTCATGTGTCAACTTGTAACAAGCAACTGAGTTATAGTAACAGTATGCTACAGCAAGATCACAAATCACAAGAGTATATACTAAAGAAATGTGATCATTTGAATCAAAATACCCTGCAACACCAGGAAGATGATATGATGTCCCTAGTGCCAAGTGAGTGCAATACAGATGTCCTGGTTAGCATCGATCCTCTGACAGAGACCAGCCTGCTTAAGGAACATCAGTGGATGCCTGATCATCTGCCTATGCACAACAAATTTACTAACTGGTCTGGCATCAGCCAGCATCCAACATCAACGCTCACTAAATTAAACAGACCATTTGGACAATACTTCAAAGGTCTCAATTACCTGCAGGCAATGGAAACACAAAGATCAGAGCCTTTGGAGAAGACTGACAGGAAAACAAGAGAAACTGACAAGCTGAGAAAAGAGCATGAGAAGGTTTTAGCATCTGTACATCTGGACTGGAGTCCTCATCAGTTGACTGTAGAACTCAACAAAGCCAGACTACACTATGGTCAAGGGGAAACAGACACTGTGCTTAAAGTCCTTAAGTCTGATTCTAAAGAAGTATCGCCAGCCTGGACCAAACAAGAGCTCCTTGACAGGTCTGTATAATGTATGATTACACATGCACTACATAAAAACAGCTTCTGAAACGACTGTTTAGTTTGCACAGCTTTTTGAAATGAAATTCCATTCTATCATTAGGCACAGGAAGAGCATAGAAAGTTTAAGAAAAGAAAGAGAAGTCCGTCTCCAAATGTGCCGCCGAGCTCAAAGCCTTAGTCCTGGTAAGAACTGGATGCCTATAAGTCAAGAGGGGGAGCAGTCTCAAAGAATTTCTGACCTGCCAAGCAGACGAAGGGAATATCTGCAGCAGCTTCGCCAAGAAATTATTGAAACAAGCAGGTGAGTTAGAAATACACACAAAAAAGGACTCAAGTAGTTGTATGACTTAAAAGTAGGTTTCTGTATATTAACCAAAATGTTCTCCAAAAGAGTTCCAGATCCACCAAGAAAGGAGGATCAGTGTCCGTCTGATATTGAGCTTCTACTGCGTGACTACAGCCAAGCTTGTGAGGAATCAAAAGCAGAGATTGCACATGCTTGTCACAGACTCCATGAAAGGACAGAGCAGGAAAAGAGACGACTACAGCAGCAAGCTCTCGCACAGGCGGTGAAGGTCAGTGTCATACAGAAACCTTCGGTTTTTAATTTGATTTTTATTTTTAAACATTAAGCGGTACTGCTTGCTTAGTTTAATTTATAACAGTTGTATTTATTTTGTATTTCTTTTCCTTGTAGGATGACCTGCGGTTTCACACACACATTAGTAACGGTACATTATGCACTGGGTCAAATCTAAGTCTTTCCTCGGAGCCCACTTCAGGCTATAACAGCAGCAATGCAAATATACTGAAAGACCACACATCACCAACAGTACAGGTAATGCCGTGAACCGGAAAAATGTGCTTTCATGTTTTTACATTTAAAAATAAAAACAATTCATTTTACCCTCTTTCTCCTTCATCAGGTAAATGACGTCTCAGAATTCAAAGTAAGAACACGACCACCAGTGGTGCCATTACAGACTTTAAAAGTGCAGCATAGATGGCTGTCAGTCCAAGGTGAGCAACAACACTTCAAAACTGAAAACCCAAAGACTATGCTACAAATCAACTGTTCATCTGATTTCCTTTTCTTTCTAGATGTCAGCCAGGATACATCTGTCACTGGATATGAGCCAGAGTCCTCTTCCACTCCGTCATCTCCTCCCTGTCCTCGACAGCGCACAATGTCTTTTGGCTCTCCCTCATCTTTAGCAACTTCATATCAAGATATTGCAGACTGCACTCTTGCCAGTGCTGTTTCAGAAGTAAGCTATTGCAGCTTATGGTTTAAAATATGCAATCTGCAAGCCAAGGTGCATGCTTAATAGACTTTTCTGATCTATTTCAGATATATTTGGCTTCTGGTGGCAATGTAAGGAATCTGCTGGCAGGGAAGGCATCTTCTGGTTGGAGGTAAAGTAATATGCATAAATATGCATTCTGTGCATATGTTAGTGTTTGTTAAAACCTTTTAGAAAGATCTGTACCATCATGTGTCATTCCTTACCAGGCACCAGGGTGTGGAGAGAGGCATTCAGGTTTTTCATAAGGCCACTTCTAGGACCACAGCACATGGGTTTCTTGGAGCAGCTGAGCTGCAGAGACCTCTGGCCAGTCTGTGGTGTATAGTTCGAGATCACTCAAAGACTCATCTATACAATAAGTCTATTAGATCTGCGTGGACACGGCCACTGGATAAATATACCCAACTAGGTAAGGCACAGAAGTAATGCTTAGCAACCAAAAAGATTTTTCCTGCAAATGCTGTCAAAAGCAAAGTAACCATATTACATATATATGTATATATTACATATATATTTGTATATATATCTCTCTCTCACTTTATGTAGTCTACCTGTTGACGGACACATCCAACTGCCAGCTTAAACAGCCACGGGATTTCTGCTGTATTAGTACAGAATCTAAACAGGTATTCTGTGTACTCTCTCTGTTACTGGCTTTATCCAAAACACCTTACCTGTTGACAACTCTTTATGCGCTTTATAGATTTGCATGCAACATGCAACAGTAGCATGCAAAATGTATCATTTAAATCAGGCACTTTTCCACCCTGTAATACATTAGCTGTTCTTGTGATATTAAACACTGATCAATCCTCTATTAGGATGAAATGTGGGTGTTGGCCATGCAGTCTGTATTTGAGGAGACACTGCCACGGCCCAGTGTGGATACTGTTCGTGGAGAAATGCTCCCCAGTGCATGGATCCTTCAGCCCAATCAGCATAAAGGACGAGAGGCTGTAACAGTTATCTACTTGCTTCAAGTAAGCTTGTATACCTTCAGCATGTATTTGTTAGCAATTTGCATGTATATAATAAGTGTCATAATAATATTTAAAAAACTAACTTTTGTAATTTGTGGATCTCCTTCCATAGGTTGACATGGGTACCCCATCCTTAGCTCCTAGACTGTTGAAGACAGTGTCTAGGAAGCAAGCAGCTGTCATAGCAGACCTTGATTCTTTATTCTTTTTATGACATGCAGCATGTCATTATGAAATCAGGTTACACATATAGCAACAAGCACTTAAACTTCACAACACCATGAAGGTTTTCCTAAAATTTGAACCTCATTTTCTTGCTCTTAATTATTTTGCATAGCACTGATGATATGATTACCTGCATGTTGTGTACCAATTATTTGCCATTTTTGTTAAAAAAACAATGTTTTAGTGAGTTTTATCCTTAGGTAACTGTTTGGGGTGACCCCCTTGCCAAAGTATTGTTTTATTTAACAGTCTTCTAATTTTTATGCAACAAAGTCCCAAAGTTATTTCTCTATATAATTACGTATTTAACATTTCATGTTGAGTACACTATGCATAGCTTTGCCTATTGTAAGATGGGATATTTACATCAAAACAGTCCAGTGTTACAGTATTCCTTTAATGCATACCGTTGCCTTAAGCTGTTTTTAGAAATTACTACTTTACAAAACTTGAACTTGACACTAGCTGTAAAATCTGTCTTTGACTGTATCTAATTCTCTAAAATGCAGTACTGTGCTTCTATAAAGAGCACGTCCAATTCTCTTAAGTTTGTTTTCTTTATTTTGTGAAGTTTTGGTTGTAGCATTATTAGCTAATTGTTCAGCCATTTTGTGCAATGGTTTTGTGCAATGTTTATTTAACTACACATAAGTTATGATGAGTTCTAGGTTAGGGAAGCTGGGACCATTTGACTCCAATGCTATTGTTGACTTTGATACTTTGATACTCAGTGTTTTGTATTTTGATAAATGTGCATTCAAAATGTTCTTGCAATTCTGTAAGTTTATATGTTCGGTTAACCATTGTTACACTTTCCACTGTAGCTTCAGTTATAAAGCTTATACAGCTCTGGATTTGCAATAAAGCCATTAGGTTTTGACTTGGTAATCAAGCGCTGTAAAATGTCACTAGCCTAGTGGTTTTATATGTAACTTAGATGTGATCTGAAGGATTTTGTTGCCACTGAAATAAAAGTATGCAGAATAATGGAATTATATTTTTAAATATAATCAAATATTGTTTTGAATATACTGCAAATGTCACATACTGTGTTATGACAGATGTAAATGTAAAATAATTTATCATTTGGTATTTTATGTTGTACAATATACTTGTTTCTTAATTACTTTTGTAATGTACCAGAAACTATTTTTTATTAAATACATTTGGCATTTCCATATGATTGGGATTTTGTCAATCATTATTGTCTAGAAATGACTTAGTGTGATATGAAGCGGGTTCCTTAGCCACATAATTGAAAATTAAGGACAATTTTTGGGTAGGAGGAGGGTTTTGCTTGCTGTGTTATATAAGTAACGCAATCATTGTAATTCATTGTAATCATGGAAAATGTTAGCCAATATTAAAAAGAAAAGCTTTTAATTCAGTTTTTAATTCAATTTTTACAATGTTGCATTGTTTCAAAGCAGCTTTACATGTAAGGAAAAATAAAGCAAAAAAAGATCAAACATACAACAAAGAAAACAGAATACATGGTATTCATTATAGATTATGTTTAGATGATGAAGATGTATATATTGGTAAAACTACTTATAGTTACTAAGATTATAATTGCTTTTTGAATATAGAGTTGATTAAACTCATAGTAACTACAACATTTCTGGACCATTTAAATAAATAGACATGCATTAGAAATCCCAGTCATTGCATGCGAAGGCTCATAGCTATCTTAGTAGTCTATGAAAGGGTAATGTATTCAGACTGCCTGCTAAAACAGTGTGTACTTTGAGACAAAATTATTTTGCGAAACTAATTATATTCCAGAACACTTTTATTCAGTTATTGTTTGGCAACGTAGGCACGATGATTTTCTTACCGTATTACTCAGAGACAGCGCGCGGCTTTTATTACACGTCACGAGAAGACTTCATAATCAACGTCATAATTCAACTCGTGTTGAAACGTGTTCTCGAGAATTGCGAAAGATAATTTAATTTAATGTTGATAAATGATGATAAAGTTAAAGCTTTTGTGTCACGTTATATTGACTGATTGATAATGTGGAGTTAACGATCAGCTGCATTTATTAACTGGCGTCGTACAGTGAAAATGTCAGATTTTCTGTCAAGAATTCCAAACAGTAAATCACATGCAGCAAAGCAACGAATTATTACGTTTGTAAACCCAATGTAAAGTAAATTCATAATAAATGTATAACAAATAATAAAATCAAATAATTGGGGTTTATTCCCCAAACTGAAATGTTGCTTCCTCAAAGTATCGATTAAGTTCATCTTACAGATAACATAATGCTCCAGCACACTTTAGCTGCAGAACCTTGTTTTTCTAACAGTAAGGAATAGTAAAAATACATAAATAAATACAGTAGCCAAACAAATATGCTGTTGTCCACGTGTGGCATGCCTCAATTTCTATGATCCACGACAAGGTTGGTAGAAACTTAGTATTAAAATGTTTCTCCAAAAAGAAAGTTATTTCTTGTAGCTTATGTATATCGTTTTAAAGTTATCGACTACTAGAAGAGTGCAAATATTTGTCCACCAGTTTTATATTTTTGCAGGACCTGTGACCTTGCTGCAGAGGTGGGCAGCAGAAGGGTGGGGGATCGCCGGTTAAATCAGTGAGAAGAATGCGCGTCCCCGTGCTCAGGCAGCTCCGCTTCTACACTTTGTTTTAACACTTTGGGTGGATCAGACGACGGCAGGTGAGAATGAGCGGCGACCTTCCGCTTAGTCCCTGCCCTTCAGCAGCTCTCCCCCACCGTGACCTAGACCTATTATTGCCCTTCAGATAACGGACTTTTATAATAATGACATCGACAGAGGAGTGTACCATTACCATTTAAATAGGTAAGTAAATTCTTTGTATAGAGTGCTGCTTGCAAAAAACGCATTCTCTAAAAAAATGCTTTAGGTTATACAGTTTTTGTAGTTTGGAAAGTGCAGCAACCTGTTGAGCATTGGGCATTCTGGTATTTTCTAGTAAATTTAAATGGGTGTGTGAATGAGAGTAGTCTTTGGGAAAATGCAGAGTATGCAGTACTTTGGAGAAAGTCTGTTTTTGTATTTACAGACTCTTTTTCCCATATAGAATGAAAGGGATCTTATAAATTTGGTAACTCATCTCCCATAACTTGAATTTATCTGCAGTCATTTGATATCATTTAATAGTGTAAATATCTTTCTCTTAATAAAAATGCTACACAATGGCATCTCAATTCACATACATTTGCCTGCATCCTTTGTTTCTCCATTAAATAAACAAAGGACTGCAGTTATATTGTAATAAATACTATTTGAAACAACAACAAAATTAGGTAAGGGTTAATCTAACTTTATAAGGAGAACTGCCCGTGATGCGATAACAAGTACCAAAAACTTTCATAATTGATTCCAAGAATAGCTTTGTATTTTTTAACTATTCACTGCCTAATCTCTTTGCCAGAGGGTCAGTGATGTACACTCAGTAGCATCTTTAACATTGGGTTTTTTCACCATCTACTTTTTGTACTCTCATTTAAACAGAGCCCTCTCTAGTGCCAGGGTCAGATGTTTCTGCCATGGCACACACAGGGGTCATGAATTATACCACACCTAAGACTGTGAGAAATAACCTGTTGGTCCTGCTTCCTGGACAGTAGATAGCCACCCCCCCAGCTCTGGTAGGAGAATTTAGGTGTAAATACATAATCATGGCAGTAATTGTGATAGATGTTATAAGCTAGAGATATTGTGTTATGATGTCTGAAATTATATTAATTGTAGTATCATTTGTAATTTACAGTAGCTCAATGAAATGGTTATTATAATAGCCAGTATTTTAATTCATGTTTACTACCATATCATATAACGAATTATTAATTTTAATGAAATAGTTCTCAAACAGGATTTAAGATTTAATCCTGTGCAGATTAATAAAATGAATTCACTTCAAATTGATGGTTTGCGTTTCAGTGTTTCACTTTTGGTTCAGATAGCACATACTTGATCATAAACTGAATTTGTGCACATAAGCATATTGCAGAGACAGAGGCACCATATGCAGAGAGAGCAGAAAGTTGTGTCCTGTGATAAGAGTTTTCTCGCTGGTGGGTGGAGAATCACTCTTTGATAACATCCCCCCAGCATTGGCCTGATACAGAGAGACAGAGAAAAAGAATAACCATCACCCCCTCACCCCAGACACCTGTTACATTCTCCACTTTCTATTGTCTCTCTCTTATCTGTGAAGATGAAGATTATGTCAAAGATGTAGTCCTGCATGGGGCATGATCTTCAAAATGTTTATTTACAAATTACAGCTTTAGGACTGTCAATGTACAATAACCCTGATGACCTACTACAAATAGCAATATTACAGTAGCTATAATTAATTTTGGTTCAGTGCTTCTTAATGACCTAGATATTTATTAGAGTAGAAGTTCTGGGTTGTTGGTGGAAGTTAATTTGAAGATTACTGCTAGCCTTCAGCAGCTAAAAGTGTTTGTTTTTCCTCCAAATTTTTTTTGGCTGTGTGGAAAAACAAATTACGCAAACAAATATCTGTGATCATGTAGTGTGTGACGACGTAGGAAATTTGTAAAGGGTGCTCTTCTCATTCTCTCTCTCAGAGGGGTTTCCCAGCCCCCTGTTCAGGGTGATAAGACTACACATAAGCAGTCTGCCTCACAAAGATAGAACTATCTTAGCAGCTAACCTTCACCCACCATTCCACAGCAGCACACACAAAAACACATCCTCATTAAAAGTGATGGTTAGAGAACGTGCTGAAAATGGCAGCCTTTGGCAATTTGAATATGAAAGACATAGGCCAACATTCTTAAAACAGGAATACATTAATCCATTTTATTCTTATAAAGTTCTTAAGAAGTGTCTTAATTTTAAACAGTTTACTATTTTACAATCAAGCATATTTTTGTGAAATGTCTATCATTCTTTATAATAAAATGTCACTCAATTTAGTATTTTAACATTGATACATTATTAAATGAGGCTGAAGTGTCCATATACTGTTGGGGCCACAATATGTACAGTATCATCTAACCTTTATTGTTATTGACAATACCGAAGACCTGATGTCTGTTGAAGGCCTTCTGCTCACATAAATATAATCACAATGTGTACCAGGGGAATAGAGTGTTGATTATAAAAAATGTATGGGGATGAACATAGACATTACAAGCAGGATGGACAAGTCCCAACCAGTTATGCTGCTGCCCCCATGCTGTGTGCCAACACTACAGTTCATGGTCTAAATTATTTAGTTATTTCTTAGATAAATATCCAAATTAATCTTCACTTACTATTGTCTTACATTTCAGATCATCCATCTCTGGCATTCCAGGGTCTTAGATTTGAATGGTATACTGAGGAGTTCTGTTCCTCTCATTCCCCTATGTCTCTATGACGATTATGATCTCCATGACAGACTTTGACAATGCTGAAATCACTCAGCAGTACAGCCACATCAACATGCGCTTTGAATTATCTGATGAAGAACTAGAAAATGACAACAGCCCGGTCAGACTGTTTGAGCGCTCACGCATTAAAGCCCTAGCAGGTAAGTCACATGACATAAAGCTTCATAACTTAGATCTCTGGGGTGGCTGCAATATTTTCTCATTTTTGGCACACCTGTGAAGAATGCTGTTCTCAGGTTTAAATAGCTATTTCAAGACCAGATTTAAACATGATAGTTATGAAAATGTTTGAGTGACAGTACACTACTATGATTAGATTTCTTCCATGCTGCTCAGGAGCTGTAGGTAGCATAGCTATGCATTTGGCAACACATTTTTTAGGGTATTGTCATTTCTAAGGTGTTTTAAGGGGTTGTTAGGGCTTTGATAGGGTGTTCTGGATGGTTGCTAGGTGGCCAAATAAAATAATTATTTATATACTATTTTATAATGATATTTTACTTCCCTTCCTTAAAGACTTAGTTCCCTCCTTCAGTTTTTCACCTGTTTTATTGTCTGCTGGGTGCATATATCTGATTGCTTAGAGTAGTAGTATCACATTTCCTTTTCAACAAATCTGAGGTATCTTAAGCTTAAAATGCTTATAAAACTGTGCAACCAAAGTTTAATATTTACTGTAAGGTTAGGGGTTTTGAAAAATCCCTCATTCCAAGTATGAACAATAATAATATTATGCCTTATGCAATCACCACAAGATGATCCTGCTTGGAAGAGGTTATTTATTTCTGATTATTTCTGATTATTTCTGTTAGATTTTAATATATTTGTTGCTTAAGGTGGCTTTGTGTGGTGAGGGTGAATTCAACTTTGGCCTGTCTCTTTAAGTCAAGCGCATGTTGCTAAGTGTGATGTGTTGTGTCTGTGCATCTGTGCACTGCTTTTTCTGTAATGCAATTAAAGAGAGCTAAAAAGCATGCGAGAGAGAGAGAGAGAGAGAGAGAGAGAGAGAGGAGAGTGGTTCTCATTCCTCACCACTGATTTACTGCTTTTGAACAGACACATAACCCTTTGAGTATACTAAGTACATTCTGAGTATAACACCACTAATACTAATACAACACTAATCTGTAATACGTATCTACATTGGTGGCAAACAATCTCATGCACATTACACACAGATTGTAACATTGTTGATCACATTGTAACACAAATATACAGTATTAACATCCATATGCCCATTTGTTGACAATATAGATGAGCTGGTTTGTGTGTATTGTGGGGCAATCAGGAAAGGGGCATATTATATGTCTGCTGAAGAACCACTCCAACAGCATCACTGCTAAGTGAAGAAGGAAGGAAGAGAGAGAGAGGGAGGGTGGGAGGGTACTGGAGTGAGTGAGTAAGTGAGAGAGAAGAAGGAAAGGAGGGAGGGAAAAAGAATCATCTCGTTCTTTCCTGGCTGTGTGCACTGAGAATGAGTAGCCCGTGTCTGTGTCGCACGATGCCCATGAGCCAGACCCGATTGAGGGAGGTCAAACTCAGCCTGAAGACCAGCAAAGAGACCATTGCAGTCCGACCTACTCCAGTTGCCCGGGAAGTCAGCAGCCGGCAGTGCACAACAGTGAAAGAAGCCCCTACCCGGACCAATGCCCCAAACAGCCGGAGCAGAAGCACCCCGCCAGTGTACAGGGCCCAGAGCAGGAGAGGTACAAAATCCAATGTTCCCCAGATTCATGAACCTGAACACCTTCCGGAAAGAAATGGGACTTTACTGGGCATTTCACCGAAAGAAGCACCCATGACCCACACTATGGTCTCCTCAACAACATCCTCCTCTTCCTTCTGCACTCCAAAGGGCCATCGCCCCTCACCTCCAAGATCTTCACCCTCATGCCCCCTCTCCCCGTCCCGGAGCATGACACGAGCACGATGGCTGAGCTACAGCACTTCCAACATCTGCTTGAACAACTCAATTCTGGATGGGCGCTTCAGACAACTACAAGGTAGTGTCCTGCAGGAGTTTTTCTTCCCGCCCTCACAGAGGTAGAAGGCAGTCTTTCCTGGCATACTTCTCCACCCTGCCACAGGGGAATTATGGAAATAGGTGGGAAGGGGGTCAGTGAAAGGAGTTGGTTGGTATGTTCTATTGGCTGATGTGAGATCTGAAGAAGTGGTTTGTCTTTTCAGGTGTAGTATTTATTAATTTCATTATTTATTGCAGTATATACATTCTATTTGCTCAACGTGTTAAGTATTAAGTATAAATATTATGCTAAATATTAAATGACATAACTCATATAAAGGCCATTTTCTTGTTTTATTCCCATCAGTCTTTGTTCTGCTAAATGATGAAGTGATTATTACACTGCCAGACTTACCAGTATCTACTTCCCATCTGCTATTTTTGCCTTTTACAGGGAAACATTGTTTTTATTTCTCACCTTGAGTTGGGGAACTCAGTGGCTAAAGTCTCCAATCTCACTCTCTCCTGGCAGCTCTGTTTATTTTTTGAGATGTTGACTGTCACTGTCAATTTGTATAATACTTTTTCTCTCTGTGATGAGACAGTTCTTTAGTTCTTCTTAGGAACAGATGAGATTTTTTATAGAGATCATGTATACAAGTATAGTAATGCATATGGATGCTAGAGATAAATGCAAACAGACATACATAATACACTAGAATATACCTTTGTTTTACCCAAGCAGTATGCACTAGGAGTATTTCAAAAATATGAAACTTAGGCTTGTTGAGGAGAGATGTGCTGTTACTTTGTGAAAGTGATTGAACTTATAGTTTTCACCCGATAAAAGGATTGCCCCACAAAACTTATGGTTTTCAGACGATAAAAGGGGGTGATAAAGTAAATTTACATTGAAATAACTTTAGGGACTTTCCTCTAAAATATAATAAAGCTTGTGATGGGCTTTTTTGACCAGTAATCACCCATCTAGCAATCTCATACAAAACACCCTCTACACCCTAATAATATGCTCAACACCTTACCATTGTAGCAGCAAGTTTTGCACTTCAGCCTCTAGGTCCAGGGCACTTCAAACGGTGACTCAGAGTTAGGCTGCCGGTCACATCCAGTACAGGCTGACTATGGAAAAATACTAACTTGTTCTGTACAGGGAAAATCCATCAATATAAATATTTCACAGAGCTTGTCTGTAAGCTAGTAAGGATATCTGAGATGTGAAACCTCAGTATTCAGACTCATTGCTGTTATAATAGAGAAAGAGCATATTTTAGCATAGGTTAGACTGCAGTATTTTGTACAAGGTGTGAACAGGAAGCAGAATCTATTTGGCAGAAGTTTCATCATAAAATATGTAGTGGTGCTGGGCTAAGAGCTTTAATTATGCTTTAACACATTTGGGGCTTTCCTTACTTTGAATAGGAACTTTGTTAATTGCAAGGTAAAACACAGAGCAGTTTTGTAAAAGAGATGACTGCTACAGATGCTTTCATTGATGTAACTTGTAATGTAGTAAGACTGATTCAGTCATCATAGATGCATTCAAATAAAAGCAGGTAATTTGGATATTACATGTATTTATTAATTTAACAGCCAACAGGAAAAAGTGGAAAAGTGGTTTAGGAAAAATGAATTGAGAGGTCTATTATGTAATGTTAGGCATGACATAACAGCAATGGCTGCGTAATACTTTTTATATTTAAATATTAAATGTTATTATGACTGTCTGTTAGCATCTTTAAAGATTTACATTTCACAAATTTTAATGAATGCTTTCTTGTCTTTACAACATTGTTGTACAGATTATAGATTTTTCCAACTCTAATCATAACTTCTTACCACATTAAGGAACGTTCCTGCACATGCAAAAAAAATAAAAATGCAGGAATCATTAGAATCTGAATCATTTAAATTGAAAAGATTTGAATAATCATTGTTTTGTTTCCAGAATGAAGAAATATGAGAACAGTACCAAAAATCAGGTTCATTTAAAGAGAGTTTTTGTATAATGACATAAAACTGCTATAATTTGGAAGAACAAGGCTAGATGACAGACCAGCTCTGACTATGAAATTTCTCTTTTTTTTCTGTAGTTCAAGGGGAAATGGGAAGGTAATGTTCTAGATAATGTCTTTGTATTCCCACAGGTTTTAGGTTTAAAAGCATGAGTCTTCTCTACTCTCCATTCCCTTCCCACTCAAAAGCTTTCACCGTCTTTGCTTACTCTATTTCTCTGCAGCGCTCTTTTTGTCATTTCCATACCTCTGCCTTTTCCTGTGGTCGTAGGATCTGAATCATTTATAGAACATCATTAAGAATGCAGGTTTTGACCTTTTTGTGACAGATTCTTAAATAAACAGTACTGCAGAAGAACACAAACATATGTACACATACAGCATACACTTCAATACACCATAGAAAATACAAATGCTTACAACTCACATAAAACTTAAATATGATAAAGTAGTTGTGTAACTGTTAAAAATAGGAGCTTTCTTTTTTGTTTTTACGGGGTTTTTGAAAGTGACATGATAAGAAAACAAAATATAATTTTTCTTTGATTTCGAGATCAAAAATGGCCTGGACATTTCTTCACAATAATACAACCAAACATATCATCATTATGATTATTCCTGAAAAAAAAACTGTAATTAAACCTGTAAACCAAGCCACATCAGAGTAGATAAATGTTTTTCCATTACTGTCAATACCAGATGAACGAGAGGCTGTCCAGAAGAAGACCTTCACAAAATGGGTGAATTCTATTCTAGCCAGAGTCAGCTGCCGAATCTCAGATCTCTATCTGGACCTGCGGGATGGAAGGATGCTCATCAAACTACTGGAGGTTCTGTCAGGCGAGAGACTGGTGAGTTTATACTGTGTAATGGTGCCCACACTACAGGAACAGAATTTCATCTATTAGATCTTTTCACCTCTCAGCCCAAGCCAACCAAAGGCCGAATGCGAATCCACTGTTTGGAGAATGTGGACAAAGCTTTGCAGTTTCTAAAGGAACAGAGAGTTCACTTAGAAAACATGGGATCACATGATATTGTAGATGGGAACCATCGCCTCATCCTGGGCCTTATCTGGACCATCATCCTTCGCTTCCAGGTCAGCTCATCTAATATATTAGAAAACACACTTAACATCATTAGAAAACAAAACAAAATTCTACAGTTTAAAACAATAAACGGTTGTGTTTAGAGAAGAGACAAGGTTTTCCTATTTTATTTTTCCTATACCCTGGATGTAGAAAAATTAACTTGAAATAAACTATAAGATGTAAGTTTATATGTTGAAACTAATAAAAACATTGCCCACAGTATAGTAAATTAAGAAATTTTGTTTTGTAATAAAACATTGTTTTGTCATAAAACATCTGACATTATGGTAGACCTACAACAGAATTTTTGTGTATTTTTTGTGTTTTTGGCTAATTTGAAAGGCATGTATTTATTTTTAATCTCTAGATTTGATAGCTCGGTATTTTTAGCCCAGCTGCTTTAAATAATGTGGCCTGCTACATAATTCAGACCTTCACAAATGAAAGGAAAAGAACAGAATAAAAGTTATTTAGTTATTTATTCTGTTTGGTTTTAACAGCATTGTACTAACTAGACATGAAACATCAGGATCTAAATAAAGTAACAAGCAATCTCTAAATAATGTCTGTCTAATCTGAAAATAGATGTTGAAGGGTGAATTAGCTCTTTTTATTAATGAGATTTAGTGAAAGTGACATATTTGTCAGATATGATAACCCATACCCAAATGTGACCTCTGCATTTAACACATCACTGGTGAGGAGTGAACACACACACACAAAGCAGTGGGCAGCACTGCTGCACCCTGGGAGCAAACGAGGGTTAGGTGTCTTGCTCAAGGGCACTTCAGTTGTTACCTGCCAGTGCTGGAATCAAACCAGCAACCTTCTGATTACAAGCCAGACTCACTAACCAGCAGGGCACAGCTGCCTCACATCACAGTACATGAAATGTCAAACGAGGTAAATATCCAGTGTTTTCATTTTTAAAGCTTCAAAACAGAAGAAATGACTAGTTGATAGTTTTATAACTGTAGAAATATGAATATATTTTAAATGCACATATGATTATTTCAGCGTCTAAAGGTTTTGTGTGTGTATGTGTGCATTCAGATTCAAGACATTATAGTAGAAACAGGACAAGCTGACCAGACAGGCAGGCAGGAGACACGGTCGGCCAAAGATGCTCTACTCCTCTGGTGCCAGATGAAGACTTCAGGGTAGGACAGCTGTTGAATCTTGAGGATTAAGGTTGAATCCTTAATGTTTAGTGGCAATTTGAGGATAAAATTGAATTTGTCTGATGTTGTTTTGTATCTTTAGGTACCCCAATGTAAATATGACCAACTTCACCACAAGCTGGAAGGATGGAATGGCTTTCAATGCTCTCATACACAAACACAGGTGAAAACGAACACATTTTTGGATGAACATCTGAGACAAAAATACTATAAAAAAAAGAACTGAAATCTCAATTGTTATCTGTAAAAGAACAATATCTGACTAAAAGCATTTTTTGAGCTGGCACATTCCTCATTCTTCCTCTTTTCCTGTCATTTCCATTCTACCCTGTCAGTAAAAGCAGCAAAACCTAGAGGTGACCATTTATCTTCTCCTCCCAACACTTAATTTTTACTTCTTTTTTCCCAATTCACTAGGCCAGATCTGGTGGACTACAGCAATCTAAAGAGGTCCAACCCCATCTACAACCTTCAACAGGCCTTTAACATAGCTGAGAAAAAGCTTGGGGTCACCAAGCTTTTAGATCCAGAGGGTAAGTAACAGTTTTCACCTTCTAAACACTTAATGTTAGACCAGAATGTAATATTTATCCTTCTGTTGAGGGTAATTATGATAACATCCTGATATTGTGTTGCCTGCAGATGTATATACCGAAAACCCAGATGAAAAGTCCATAATCACATATGTTGTTGCATTTTACCACTACTTCTCCAAGATGAAATCTCTAGCAGTCGAGGGCAAACGAGTTGGGAAAGTATGACATTTAAGTGTGAACATGAGCCGGCCTGTCTCTATATGTGCATGTTACATTCAAGAGGTAAATTCACATTGATGTGTATTCATATTCTCCAGGTGCTGGATCAGGCCATTGAATCAGAAAAGATGATTGAGAAGTATGAGACATTGTCATTAGACCTGCTAACATGGATTGAGCAAACCATCATTGTCCTGAACAACCGCAAGCTTGCTAACTCCCTTACAGGCGTCCAACAGCAACTGCAGGCCTTTAACACTTACCGTACTGTGGAAAAACCACCTAAGTAATTAAGACGGTTCACAAAAAAGTTCTTTATATTTTGTAATATTGCTAAGCAACTATCCTTAACTTTTTTGATGGGTCTTTTTCAGGTTCCAGGAAAAAGGCAACTTGGAAGTACTGTTATTTACCATTCAAAGTAGGATGAGGGCCAACAACCAGAGGGTCTACACACCTAAAGAGGGTGCACTGGTGGCAGATATCAACCGGGTGAGAAAACAGGATTAAGTTCCAGCTATCACTTCCTGAATAAGAAACATTAAGAAACAAAACAAAACATTGGTATGGGCACAATCATTTTCATTTAAAGAATGTGTTGGATACATTTAGATTTAAACATAGTTACAAATGCTTTTTTTAGACTACTAATGCATAAGTATCTTTACGGTTCAATTTAATCCAAATTTATTTATATAGCACTTTTCACAATGTTACATTGTTGCAAAAAAGCTTTACATAAAAATTCACAAAAGGAAAATTGTAACATTAATAGAATTCATAGAGTACATGGTATTATTGAAAATTAGATCCACATAAGATGTATATGATATACATAAGGAATGTGCAATAAAATCATACAAGGTACCATCATCAAGGTACATTTAGAAGCTGCAAATATGCTGTTTATACTGATGGATGCTGGTGACATGAGATTGTGGGAAACACTGGATCACGTGAAAATTGAGAAAATAAGATGTGCTGATATTCATGACAGAGTTTATAAATGTAAAGAAGCTGTAAAATTTGCCTGATTTTGACAGGCAAATGCTTTTCTGTGTTCTGATTAAAAGATCTGAGATTAAACCTCCATTCTACAGCTTTGCTGCAGAATCACAATTCTCTCATTTATTGTATGCCATGACCAAGTGTTTAGTGATTGGTGCAAACTGTGTTACTGTAGCCCATTGAATTTACTTTCAAAATGACAGAAAACCAGAGATAAAAAATTAGAATAATTCAGCACAGAAAACACAAACATAAAAATACTGTAGTACTGTATAAAATAAATTACCCAAAATAACACTACTGTCCATCTCCAACAACAATAGTATTTCACCCCCAAAACAAATACCAAAAACAGATAAACAAAAACAAATAATATTGTGTATGCCATCACTAGGTGCAGACAGAATTTGAAAGTTCACCAATGAAGAACAGTAACTGTAATGGAATAACTGAAAAATAAAGTACAGCCTCCTACATTACTTTATTACATGAAAAGTAATCTCATTACTAACTAAGCTTTAAAGTTTCTTGTATCTATAGTAACAGAATTGCAGTGATGTGTGAATGAGTTTGCACCCTCTCCGCTAGGCATGGAAGCAGTTGGAGAAGGCAGAGCATGAGCGTGAACGAATCTTAAGAGATGAACTCATCAGACAGGAGAAGCTGGAGCAAATGGCTCGCCGCTTTGACAGAAAAGCTGCAATAAGAGAGACCTGGCTGCTGGAGAATCAGAGACTAGTTGCACAGGTAACATCTTGGTAATGTTTGTAACCCAAAATGTTTTGTCCCTTCTGTCACTAACAACTTAGTGCTGATGGCCAGGAAAATCTAGGCTCCTCACCGTAAACCTGGATAAGTCGTGCATGCCATCTTTATACCCAGATGTCCAGGGTAGAGATTGGCCTGCAAATTTCACTGGACAATTTCCATTGTCACTTCATTTTTAAGACCAATTTTTATTGGCATTTTCTGATAAGCAGAGTACTTAGTCTACCAAGGTCAAACCCCTAGTGTCATTACATCGACACAACGTTGAGTGGGTGACAGAAAGAGAATTCCCTATACACAGCCTCTGTGTGGCCTGTAATCTAAAAAATCACAAGCATCCGCCATTTTTTATTTACTTACTTGCCAATGCCTGAACAATAAATAATTTATTTTACTTTGAAGGACAACTTTGGCTGTGACTTACCAGCAGTGGAGGCAGCTAAGAAGAAACACGATGCCATTGAGACTGACATTGCTGCATATGAAGAGCGTGTCAAGGCTCTGGTGGCCCTGTCTAAAGAACTGGAAGCAGAGCAATACCATGATGCTAAACGGATTGATGTGAGAAAAGACAATATACTGAGACTGTGGGACTATCTGCAAGAGCTCTTGAAAGCTCGCAGAGGTCGTCTAGAAAAGAACCTCACCCTTCAGAGAATCTTCCAGGAGATGCTTTACATCATTAGCTGGATGGATGAGATGAAGGTAGGGAGGATATGTGCTTTGCTTGAATTTTATGGTCACATGCAAACATAATTTCCTATCTGCTTTATGTGGTATTTTTTTAAAATGTGGTATTTATTCTGAAGGGCCGGCTCTTGTCCCCTGACTTTGGGAAACACTTAATGGAAGTAGAGGACTTGTTGCAAAAACATTTATTGGTAGAAGCTGATATTGCAGCACAGGCAGAAAGAGTACAATCAGCTAATGCAGCTGCTCTAAAATATGCAAATGATGAAAGTGAGTAAAGTTTTACACAATTTAAATTCATAAATTGATTAATAGTGTTCTTTTGACACAAATGGTTGATTTGTAAAAAATGGGATGGAAAAATCTGGTACCTATTTATTGAAATTATAGTACACGATATTGATGGTTTTTAATTATTTTTTTTCCCAAATGACTTTTCTATTCTGTGTTGTTTAGGCTACAAACCATGTGACCCACAAGTGATCCGTGACCGAGTACAGCACTTGGACCTGTGCTACCAGGAGTTATGTGCTCTGGCCACCCAGAGGAAAGTCTGCCTTGAGCAGTCAAGACGTCTCTGGAACTTTTTTTGGGAAAATGCAGAACTAGAGGGTTGGATTCGGGAAAAGGAGCACATCTTTTCTTCCCTTGACTATGGTAAGGACCTGACCAGTGTGACAATACTACAAAGCAAGCATAGTGTCTTCGAGGATGAGCTTGCTGCAAGGCGTGACAACCTAAAGCAGGTGATGGAAGAGGGTGAAAGCATGATCCAAGCCGAGCACTTAGGATTCCCCAAAGTGCAACAGCACATGGATTATATGTGGAGGCAGTGGCAACAGCTGGAGAAGCTTACTGCCTTCCGTAAACAGAATCTAAAAGACACCCAATGCTTCTTCCAGTTCCAGGGTGATGCTGATGATCTCAAAGCCTGGCTAGTTGATGCTATGCACCAGATAAGCAGTGATGATGTTGGGCATGATGAGTATACTACACAGCGACTGCTCAAGAAACATTGTGACTTAAGAGATGAGGCTGCTAAGAATGGAGCCACCATCAATGCTTTGTCCAAACAGGCCAATGCACTTCCTAAAGAACTGAGGAACACACCGGCCATCCAGGGACGTCTGATGGATATCCGGGATATGTATATTGATCTTCTGACACTCTCAGACATGTGGCAGAAAAAGTTGGATGAGGCCATGGCACTTTACACTATCTTTAGTGAGACAGATGCTTGTGAGCTGTGGATGAGCCAGAAGGAGACATGGTTGGTTGGACTAGAGACACCGGAGAAGTTAGAAGAACTGGAAGTAGTACAAAACAGGTATGGCTTTTGGTTACATTAAGAGCTAAAAGCAGAGAGAGCATATTAGTGTTTCCTAAACTGGGAAATGGGTAAAGCCAGAGTTAACCTCCCTGCCAACACTAATCAAACACACCTGAACCAGCAAATGAGTGTTTGAATTAATGTTTGAATTAATTGAGGTTAATGCTATCATATGCAGGGCACTGGCTCTCCAAGAGCAGGATTAAAAAACCCTGGGTCATTTACCACAATATGATATGCTATACATAAAATGTGTATTCATTAATATATATTTTAAATAATACCATTTTAAATTAAACCATTGTGTTCTGTTTGTTTGCAGATTAAACATTCTTTGTCAAGAGATGGGTAACATGCAGGCTCGGGTTGATGATGTAAATAAAGCAACCAAGCAACTTGAGGACAGCACGCATCCACAAACAAAACAAGTGAAAGACTGTCAAGCTTGTCTTAATAAGAGGTAAGTGTTCTTATGAATGTAATTCTTCTGAGTTGGGTCAATGTATAATGCGTAATTATAACATGTTCTCAGTCCCAATTAGAATGCTCCATAGATGTTTTGTAACATTTGTTGGCCTACTGGTTAGAGTCAGACTATTAACCAGAAGGTTGTTTGATTCCTAATACTGGCAGATAGCAACTGAGGTCCTTGAACACTACTCCAATGTGTGTACACTAACTGGATGGGTTAAATGCAGAGGACAAATTTCAAGTATGGGTCACCATACCTGGCCAGCACATCATTTCACTTCACTTTTCCCTGTTTTTCTTTGCAAAGGTGGGAAGCGTTTACGGCAATGGTGGAAGATAAGCAGCATAAAGTGGATTCAGCCCTAAGTCTTCACAACTATGATCTTGACTGTGATGAGACAGAGTCATGGATTAAAGAGAAGACACGAGTCATAGAGTCTACACAGGATCTTGGGAATGACCTGGCTGCAGTCATGACTACACAGAGGAAGCTCTTTGGCATGGAGAGAGACCTTGCTGCCATCCAAGATAAGTTGGATTTCTTGCATGGTGAGGCCGGAAAGCTGGTAAAGTATCATCCAGAAAACATTTCTGATATTCTTGCTAGGCAGGCAAAGCTGGACATGGCTTGGGGCATGTTAAAACACACCCTGAAAGACTGTGAGGACTCTCTTGGGGAGGTCAGCAAGCTGCAGACCTTCCTACAGGACATGGATGATTTTCAATCCTGGCTGTTCAAGATGCAGAAGGCAATTGCATCTGAAGAAATGCCTAACAGTTTACCAGAAGCTGAACAGTTTTTAAGTCTTCATGATGCTGTAAGGAATGACATGGATAGCCATGAGAAAGACTACCATTGTGTTAGGGACACAGGAGCAGCTGTCATTCAGGACCAAGAAGATGATCCTCAGTACCAGCAGCTGAAGCAGGGACTGGAGGGTCTTGGTAAGGGCTGGGATGAGCTGCACAAGATGTGGGAAAGCCGAAAGAACTTCCTAGATCAGAGTCTTGACTTTCAACAGTTTATGAGGGATGCCAAGCAGGCTGAGGCCATCTTAAATAACCAGGTATACAGTACATAAAAGTTTCATAATGATGGTGTAATAAATTTAATGACTAAAAATTGATTAAATCACAGATTTTAACTTCTGACCAACTTCAAGAATGTCACTTAAAAAGTAATTTCATTTTAAGGACAAATATATCTGCTTGTCTTTTGTTAACTTCTAAATTTTGCTAACTGTTTGTTAATCTTTGCGTATATATGTCTCATTATCTGTTTTTTACCCATACTTCTTAAAAGGAATATACTCTAGCCCATGTAGACAAGCCTGACACCCTAGATGGTGCAGAAAAGGCCCTGAAGAAGCATGAGGACTTCGTCACCACCATGGATGCTAATGAGGAGAAGATACTAAGCACACTAGAGGCTGGTCAGAGGCTGGTGGATGGTGGAAACCTTTACTCAGAACGGGTGAATGACAAGATGGTCTCTATTAAAGACAGGTCTGTACACTTAATCTTTCTCCAGTATTCCACTGCTGTTTTACCAAGGCCAAAAGACTTTCCTTCTGCTACATCACAAAAATAAAATAAACAAAAAAAATAGTTTCCATAGTTTTACAGTGAAATTTTATTAAATGATAACCTTGTTTACTTTTTTAAGTGTTAAGTTTGTAACAAAAAGATGCATACAGTACAAGACCTTTGAATTATTGAATTATTATTATAAACATTATATCATTGACTGCTGTCATCCTGTAATGTCAGTGAATCTACGACTGTAATTAAAAACAGCCTACTATAGTAGGTTTATTTTTGATAGTTTGTTAATACACCCATGCGTTTGTTCTTCTCTGTTGACTTGTGCTGGATCAGTAGTGAGCAAGACAAGCATTATGCTATAAAGGGAACCTGCATTTCTCATTTCTCCTTTTAGCTTAGGCTGTCTGTAACTCCTAATGATGGGCGCCTGTCTTGATGGGTATTGATCTCTTTGTGCACTAATCCATTGGCTTATGTCGCTCTTTTAAAGTGTGTTCTTTAGAAAGAATATAGAGATAAAGAAAAAACGTGGCAATGTCTACCCATATTCACATACCCCATATGCACTGGATATTGTTTAACTCATTGTTAAATTACCCATGTGTTTGTTTGTGTATGTCTTCAGGTACAACAAAAATCAAAAGAAAGCCAAGGAAGTCTCAGAGAAACTCAAAGACAACAGGGAACTTCAGTTTCCTTCAGAACACCCAGGATGTGAGCATGATTTTCTTATTGTTCTGTAATATATATTGAAGGTTCTCTGTGATCTTTGAGCTCACCTCATTCATTATGCATTTCTTTCTTCCAGCTTACACTTTGGATAAATGAGAAGATGCTGACTGCACAGGATACATCATATGATGAGGCTCGTAACCTCCATAGCAAGTGGCAAAAGCACCAAGCCTTTATGGCAGAGTTAGCATCCAACAAAAATTGGCTTCATAACATTGATAAGGTATATAGAAAGCATACGTGCATTGCTACTATGTACATAGCTTTGTTTATACCTGGTATTGTTTAGAGCAGTCTAATCAAAGTTGGACAGTGGTAAATACAGATGTAGTCAGGGACCAAAACATTTTTTAGATAAATCAAAGTTTAAATCAGGTTTATTGAGAGAAACAGTGCAGCATTTTTAAATATACATGCAGTAATGTGGAGTCCCTCAAAAAACAAACACAAGCAGTCACAGGATACACATTCGAAAAGCATGTTACTACAGTACCAGGTCACTAAACGACATCCAGCTCACTGTGATTGGATCACCTAATTCAGATTTCAATACCAGATGTAAACAAGGACTGTATTTGTGTACAACTCTACAACAAATCCTACAACTTTCTACTATCCCAATCGCTGTCTTAAAAGAATGTGAATGTGTACAATGCTCATATTTAGGAGGGACAGGAACTTATGGAGTCCAAGCCTGAATCTGAGCCTATTGTTATGGACCGTCTTGCTAAGCTACATGAGCTGTGGAATAAGCTGGAGAGCACTACACAGGAAAAGGCTCGGCTGCTATTTGACGCAAACCGCTCTGAGCTATTTGACCAGAGCCTGGCTGATCTGAAGAAATGGTTAGTTGAATTGCAGCAGCAGCTCCAGGGTGATGTGGACGAAGAAGTGAAAGATCTTACCAGTGCCAACATCCAATTGAAGAAACATCAGGTGGGACAATTAGTTATTTATTCCACAATGCCAGATTACATTTTGAGTGTCACTCCATTTCTAGTGATATCTTATAGTATTGTTCATATTTGTCCTGTGATACCCCGTAGATTACAGAAATTCAAGTCCGGGATCGTGCACGTGAACTAGAGGAGCTTCAGGAAGCTGTACAGCAGCATGCCACACTTAGAGAGGACCAACCTGAGCTTGAAGTTGAGCAGCAAACTCTTCAGAGGGACTTCCAGAAACTTCTCACACCTCTTGCCCAACGCAGAAGCAGGCTGGAGGCTGCTAAAGCAGTGCACCAGTTCTTCAGGGATCTTGCAGATGAGAAAGTATGTACACACGAAGTCCAGCATTAACCAATGTTTTGTTAATCCTATCACTTAAAAGCTTCTTTATAACAGATCTTTATATTTGTTCACTTTAGCTTTGGGTTAATGAGAGGTTGCCAATGGCGATGTCAGAGGATCATGGCAATAATCTTCAAACTGTTCAACTTCTTCTCAAAAAGAACCAGGTGAGATCTCAATTTTGTAAGCAGTATGTCTGGGACAAATTCAAAATGTGTATAGTGGAGGTGTTCCAGGAATAGGGTTAAGAACCACTGGGGAAGAGCACAACCTCACTTGTCCATTTCCTGACCTGTACAATGTGATGTACATGCCACCTCACCTTTTTCTCATGTTAACCATTGTTATCCTTTACACAGTCCCTACAGAAGGAGATTGACAGCCATGAGCCACACATTGATGAAGTTTTAGAGCATGGAAGGCGAATGGTGGCAGCAGCAGAGGGCAGTCCAGAGGCAGAGCACATGTCAGAGGAGATGAGGGAGCTTCAAGAGGTCTGGGCAAAGCTGCAGGATGAAATGACCAAACGAAGAGCACGGCTCTATGGGTCCAATGAGGCCCAGCAGTACTACAATGATGCAGATGAAGCTGAGGCCTGGATTGGGGAACAAGAACTCTACATGATTGCTGATGAGAAAGCCAAGGTAAGAGTCTAGAGAACAGTATTACTGCTTTATGCTGTTATGATGTCTTTACAGTGTCAAGTTAGGTCAGCTCTGTGCTGGTCACAAAATCGATGTGCAATGCTGTCTCAAAGTCATACTAAAATAAGGTTAGTATCAGAGACGGCGTTGTAGAAGTTGAATGCCACATCAGAGGCTTTATAAATTGTGCAGTCACGACAATTAGTGCGCGTTTTGTTTTCTGACATGCTATTTACAATTGTGTTCATTCATTCATTGTGAAATTTTATATACCAATGTATCAAAAATGTTTAAAAATCTTTGTAACATGTTTAGGTGGTATACATGCAGTTTTCCATGCAAAACATCTGTGCCACTTTTGCAGTGCAAAGACGGACTTAGTATAATGTGAATTGTATTTGGTAATTTGGCTCTTGCTTAAGGTTTTCAGAATTTGTTCTTTTGATCCCTATTTGCTTGTTATATGACTGCGTTGTAGGATGAGCAGTCTGCTATGATAATAGTGAAGCGACACCTGCTTCTGAAGCAGTCTGTGGATGACTACGCACACTCTATCCAACAGTTGGCGGACCGTGCACAGAAAATGCTGGCTGAAGAGCACCCTGATGGGTATGTCAGCATTACTGTAAAATTGACATCTAATACACACAGTTCCAAATCACTAAATTAATGTATACATTCCCTTTTTGTAATTTGCTTTAATACAGAGTGACTAAAGGGGTTTACAGAGCTAAAGGGGTTCAAGTATATACACATTTACCTCATTTGTAATTTCAAGACTTCTGTGATGGCTCTCCAAACGACATCCTTTTTCTGATAAAAACAACATATATTGTTACACTGTCGTATGTCAAGCATCCCATTGTAACACTTTGTAACAGATTAATCTCTTTTCTGTATGTGAAGTGAGGCCATTATTCGGAAGCAAGGACAGGTTGATAAACAGTATGCTGGGCTAAAGGAGCTATCTGAGGATCGTAGAAAGAAGTTGGACCACACATACCATCATTTCCTCCTGAGCCGTGAAGTGGAGGACCTTGAGCAGTGGATTGCAGAAAGTGATGTGGTGGCATCTTCACAAGAGATGGGTCAAGACCTTGACCATGTACTGGTAAAACAAAACAACCCTTTTATGACCTTTCACGCAAAAACATGTATAATACATGATCTTGCAAACTCAGCAGTAGTTTTTCTAGTTGTTATAGTCACACTTACTAATATTTTAGATCCTCCGAGACAAGTTCAGAGAGTTTGCACGTGAGACAGGGACAGTGGGTCAGGAACGTGTAGATGCTGTGAATCGGACTATAAACGAGCTGATAGAAGCAGACCACAGTGAAGCAGCCACCATGGCAGAATGGAAAGATGAAGTCAATGAGAGTTGGGCAGATCTGCTGGAGCTTGTCGACACCCGTGCCCAGCTCCTCACAGCCTCCTATGACCTGCTGAAGTGAGTATAAAGAAACTGGATGAATTAAGTGTCATATTCAAATCAGATCACATTATTCCTACTTACTTGTTGCACCTAATACCAAAACAAGCCCATTAACAAGATTATGGTTATCATTTTACATTGTGTTCACTAGTGTGTATGTGTTGTATGATGTAGACAATATGCGATAGTAATCAATAACAACAAACATTATGTACCAATATATGTAGTGTTGCCTGACTGCTGTGTAAATGTTACAGTATGACAAGAACTGTTCTGTGAACTTGTTCAGGTATTTTTATGATGGGAAGGAGCTAGTTGCTCACATCCAGGAAAAGAAGAATGAGCTTCCTGATGATCTGGGAGAAGACTTTAGCAAAGCAGAGTCATTCCACCGCATGCATGCTGCATTTGAGAGGGACATCAGCTCTCTAGGAAAACAGGTAGGGCAAACAACATGTTTCATAAAAAGTGAGCCTCAAGGAAATTTAAGTGTTAGAAAGTGAAACATGAAAGGTAAAGGTGAAAAAATTAAGATATTGCTGTCCTTGCAGGTTAAACAGTTACAGGAGACTGCAACTCGACTGTATGCCCAATACGCAGGAGATCAGGCCATTGCCATTCAGGACACTGAAAAAGAGGTGGTGGATGCCTGGAAGGGACTGTTGGATGCTTGTGAAGGCAGGAGAAAACGGCTGGTAGATACAGCGGAAAAATTCCGCTTCTTCACCATGGTGAGAGACCTGCTGGCCTGGATGGAAAGCATCATTCAGCAGATAGAGACACAGGAAAAGCCAAGGTAAGGAAAGCTGTCATTATGGTTCTTAACGTAAAGGTGTCTATGATTCAAAGTTTTGTGATTCAAAGATTTTCTCTTCAACTGAAGAGATGTATCCTCAGTGGAACTTCTGATGAAATATCATAAAGGAATCCGTGCTGAGATTGAGACCCGTGGACCAAAGTTTAATCAATGTATTGAGCTGGGCCAGGCCCTCTTGGAACGCAAGCACAAGGACTCTGCAGAGGTAAATAAATTAGGTTAAGTAGTGTTTACATTGAAAGCAATTTGCAGCGACAAAGTGTCTAGAGGTTTAGCAGATTAAAAGAGATAGATAATCAAAAAAAATTCTGTCATTTACTCAACTTCATATTGTATTGTAAAGAAACTGCTTCAACATTCAAAAAAACCTTTCATTTTTGGGACCATTTTGGTCAAGTGGGACCACCTACCTGTACTAAGAGCCAACATTACAGTGTCTCCAGTGATTAAATTTCTGTCAGTGTAAATGGCTATTTAGTGTGACAAAGACAGGGTGTAATATAGCACATTGGGCTCTAAATTCACAGTGATAGTTTATCACTATTTAATTTAAAGTGAAAGTGACATATTTGTCAGATATGGTAACCCATACTTGAAATGTGACCTCTGCATTTAACGTGCCTTGCTCAAGGGCACTTCAGTTGCTACCTGCCAGCACTGGAATCGAACCAGCAACCTTCTAATTACAAGCTCGACTCACTTACCAGTAGGCCACAACTGCCCCATTAAAACTGGGCAAAGGTCAGGCTGATGTGTCATATCGGTGTGGACGTGCTATAATATATACCTCTCTTCCTCATAGATCATGGAAAAGCTGACACAACTGATAGAGAAGAGAAAAGAGATGATGCTGAAGTGGGATGACAGATGGGATTGGCTTAGACTTTGTAAGCTTACACATGCCAGCAAACATACACTTACTCAGGGCTGTAGCAACCATTATAATTGTTTCAGCCGCTGTGCAAAATAAAATTGCAGGCAGCAAAAACTGACAGCTTTAAGACCCAGCAGAAGTGTCTGTAATCCGATTCCTTCTCCAGTGAACTGAACCAATGTGCAAGTGGTAAATATATAGTAACAATTTACTATACCTAGCACTTATTTGCCTGCCTTTTAGCAAAAACTACCGTGTGAATTTTATCAATTTAAGTACCCCGGCATTACCTAAAAGCAGGGTTTTGTTTTTGCTTTTTTGCTCAGAGCTGTCATTGTACTGAAGATATCTGATGTTGTTGGAGCTTGATCAAGACATTTATTAAATCGTGATAAATCAGAATGCACTATTTGTTTACTATTAATTTACTGTTTATATGAGAAGCACCGTATAGGTATGTGCACTTATGCTACAGCTACTCATGACTTTATCTCTCTCTAGTGTTGGAGGTATGTCAGTTTGCCCGGGATGCATCTGTGGCAGAGGCCTGGCTGATCGCCCAGGAGCCATATGTGGCCAGCAAGGATCTGGGCGAGACAGTGGATGAGGTTGAAAAACTGCTCAAGAGGCATGAGGCCTTTGAAAAATCCACAGCTACATGGGAGGAGCGTTTCTCAGCACTGGAACGTCTTACCACAGTATGTGTGTGTTCTAAAGCCAGACATGGTGTGTTTATTGTCACAATTCTACTGCTCATACTTTTAGTATTTGATGAGTATTAAGGGTAGGGTTAGCAATTTCAGAGAGGCAAGGAATAGCAATCTAGCTGTGAAACCTATCAGGATGTGAAGAGACTTTTAACCAGCATAACAAAAAATGTTTCTGGAAAAAATAGTCCACCCTACCTTTAAGTAATAAACATACTATAGGTATGAAATTTTATTATAGCACACCATCTGTGCTATAGACAACTCAAATTGTTCAGCATGCTGTTATGTTTATAAGTGACTGACCTTACTACAAAACAGCCCAAAAAAATCCCACAGGCATATATTAAAGAAGCAATCCAAGCCATGTCTAGGTGGCATAATATAATAAAGACTTTAGATAGGATTTGACCTGGGCTAGTACACAACCCCCCAGACACTCAGTCAACCACCTAGCTATGTACTAGCAACATCCCAGAAGAGCAAATGAATTTGAAAGGTGCTGAAAACATTCAGCAGCATTCTGACAATCTTCATCAAATCATATCAACATAGTTTGCATGTGCAGGCACCACTCACATTATCTTAAGAAAATGTAAAAATGTAGTTATTGATCATTGCTAATCTATTGTAGTTGGAGCTGTTGGAAATTCGAAAGCAACAGCAGGACATGCAAGAATACATACAAGAGGTGGAGAAAGACAGCAGGTAAACATATGAACTGTGGAACCACATACTATGTTCCATATTTCATGCCAAGGTTTTGATCTTTGACCTCTGATTCCATAGAAAAGAAGACACAGGTTTTGCAGAAGAGTCCTCACAAATCTACACTACAGAAGAGCAGTCTATGGTTAGTTGTTTAACTTTTAATAAGTGTCTCTCCACCTTCTTTCCCTTTATTATACTAACAATATCCTTCTTTTCAGATACACTGTTACTTTTTCAGTTGTTTTGCTTGGCAAATACAAATACAGCACATAGTACCTCATAATTTAATTATCCTGCAATTTGATAACATGTTTGTTACGATTGATTTTTAGTCTGTAATGGGAACAATAGAGCCTAGTTCCAGTGGAGTTGATGGTACTGTAGGGGAATCTACTGTACCACTAATCTCAGAGATACAAGAAAGTGGCTCACAAGAGCTGGACCCCTCCATATCCAGTCAGTTTACCAAAAAGAAAGAAAAGGCTGCCACTCTTCCCACTGAATCGTCACAAACTCAGCTAGTCCTGCTGGAGGGAACTCTAGCTCGTAAACATGAGATGGAGGGACCTAATAAGAAAGCATCCAACAGGTTAGATTTCTTCTTTTTACCTTGTAAATTATAAAACTATTACTTAAATTGTAAGAGGGACCTAAGCCATATCTAGGGACCAGAAAATAGAGAAATGGGGTGGGCTTTAGACTGCTACCTAGTTTCTCAAATCACCCTAGTATATCATCATTTTTCACTGAATTTAGAATTACACTCTCATCTTGTTTAAGGTCCTGGAACCACCTTTACTGTGTGCTCAAACCTGGACAGATCTCTGTCTACAAGGATGCCAAGAGCTTTAGCCATTCTGTCACCTACCATGGCGAAGAACCCCTGTCACTTATTAATGCTTCATGCGAGGTGTTGACCAACTATAAGAAAAAGAAGCAGGTTTTCAAGCTGCGGTAAGGTTCTTTAACTTTTAAATGTAACTTTAGATGTTAAACAAAAAGTATTTAAGGATTATGAGAAATATAACAATCTGCTCTTGCTTACCCTTATTCCATTTCTCAAAGACTTAAAGATGAAAGTGAGTACCTGCTCCAGTGTAAAGATGAGGTAATTGATTGTTTATTCCAACTAGCTCTCAGTTATTTAACAAAATCTTACAAATAAGTCAATATAAACAATCTTTAATGGTTGTATATGTATGTTGTGTTTTGTTTACATAGGAGGAGCTTCAGAACTGGACTAAAGCTATAGAGCAGGCAGCACAACAAATGACAGAGGAACCAGCTGCAGGGCCCTCAGGAATGAAGGCACAAAGCCTACCCCCACTTCCATCTTCCACTACACCTGAGGTCTCCTCCACAAAGAAAGACAAAGAGAAGAGGTTTAGTCTGTTTACTAAGAAGAAATAAAATTGGGTAAAGAAACCCTAGACAGAATTGGATGCAGGTGAAACTATCACAAAGGGAACAGATTTATAACACCATTGTTTTTAAGTTATATTAATTTGTAAGGATTTAGCTATATGAAATATAGATTACATTGTTGCCTGTATTAAAGCTAATTAAGTGTACTAAACATGTATTGCTGTTTATATTTTGTTTTATTTTCCTAAACTAAAATCACATACCAAATTCACTCAGCATACAAAAGCACAGAAACCTGTTCCATCCTGTTTCATCCACAAAGTATTTGTAAGAAAAAGGTTTTCTTTTTGTCTTGACTTTTGTATGGGCTGAACTTCTTCTAGGCATGCCTCAATATGGATTATGACTAGCCTATAAAATATGCCTAGTTTTGTTAATCTGCTTTATTCTTTAAAAAATGGTTGCAAATGTAATACTGTGCTCTTTGCATTGGATCTTCTAGAATTTCCACAGAGTTTGACAGTGAGAAGTATTGCGATGAGAATGGCAGAATGTGATAGACTTTTTTAAACCTCAGCTACGTTAAATATGATTTTTTTTGTTCAATGCATGTTATGGGTTATGATGCTATATGATTACTTAACAGAGTTTTACCCTCTCAGAACTCAGGTTCCCCATTAATCAGATTATAAATACCCTTCAACTAGAACAACTAAACTAAAAACATATCTCTCATATTTCACAACTATATATATTCCCTACCATGTAAAAATCTGAATGAGTGTACAGGCTGGTCAGAATGAGTACATAGTTTTGTCAGTTAAACCTGTGACCAGCAAAACTGTTACTACTCACAGAAACATCATGTCATGCAACGGCAGAAAGTATTTTCAGGGGAAAACACATTACACATAACACCCCCTACATATACTAATGCACTGACCAGAAGAAACCAGGAAACAATATGCTGACTAACTAAACATTTAGATGTATACATTATATAAAAATACACACATTTCTAAAGGTTGTAACAAAGTTTCTTGATGCATTGCCTAATTTAAACAAGAATTAAACTAGACTACTATTTAATCTACACTAGAATTTAAGTGTCCTGTTAATAAAGTCTTAGTTTCCCTCAGTATTCATGTTGAAGTATATGAAGTTAGTAGTTGACAATAATCAATTTTTAAACATTGTTCTTTTTAATTAAAAACAAAGTAACTGTAGTAGGTAAATTTAATCTCTGTTGGGTTTTCGTATGTGACTGGGGAAAAGAACAAATTTACAGAGTTTACAGAGTGTGTTATGAGGGTGCTTTATTAAGTTCATGACATTTTTGCACATATGGACCTGGACCTCCAGATAGTTATATTGTTTAAAACACACTGCAGTCTAAGTTAGAATGATCTTCCTTTTACCTTCTGTTCCTCGAGTCCTTTCTTTCCTTTTTAATATCTTTATGTTCAATGCAAAATCACAAATAATACATTAAAAGCAAAGTATGAATCATTTTGAGAGTATGAAAGTCAATAAACTCTCTGTTTGCAGTAACCTTTGCTGAAATGTCCCTGTGTGTGTGTGTGTGTGTGAGAGACTCACTTCAGTATGGGGCCCACAGAGTGATTAACTTATACTCCTACAGATTTCATGCTATGTTAAGGTCCTTTGACTTCATAAAAAACTGCTTTGACATATCAAGGCGCTGCTCTCTACTCTACTTTTTATAAAGGCGTGAACATTGATGATGCCATTAATATAAATTCAATATAAATTAATATTGTGAAAAGTTGTGCTTTTGGCCTAAGTGTTATGTGTTACAAGCAAGATCACACATTACGGTTACGGTTTCTGGTTTGTATTTTCATTTGAGACACGGCGCGGTAGATTCATTAAGTAAAGGTACGTTTTATCTTCTCAGTAAACACCTGTATGCGAGCAAAAAAAATAATGTTTTAAAACTTACAAAAAGAAAACATATTACCTGCTGAGGGTGCCATCGAGCTGCGCGGTTAAACTCTGGTTGTCCCGACAACAACTTGGTCTATTGGTTACGTCATTTTGAACAAAACCCAGCCCCCGCGAGTCTGCTATTGGTCTATTGTCTGCCACCTCTTGCAGCTGATTGGCTGTTAGATATGTCATTCTCTTATGCTCGTTATGCGGGTACAGGTTGAATGCAAGGCGACAAAGTAACTCCAGCACTCGCTGGGAAGTGAATGCGGAGAAGTTGAACTTTAATCGCGTAAACCTGCATTCACTCCAACGCCTCCACCCCTAACGTTGGATTTTCGGATTTGAACCCATTTAAAGTTTTCCAGCTGTTACCGCAAAGGTTTCGTTTTAATTTCAGGAATTCATGCTCGTCATGCCCCCTGTATTGTTCTTCGGGGAACAGTAATGTGGAGTACATAAAACGTTTGGACATTCAGACGCACTTTTCCTGTGCAGGCTGTCTTTTGGATTTCACTTCGGCGTGGATTATTTGTCTGCCGTTGTTTTTTAAAATGGATATTACAGTGTCTGAGTTGATGTCTAACTTCATGGATTCGCCGCTTGTGGTTTGGGTAAGTCACAAAGACATGATGGCACCTGCTGTGTGTGTGCGGAGCTTGTATTTACTTTGGGTAGTTTGTTCAGCAGTGAGCAGTGGTGGTACAAAGCTGTACAGTTCTAATGTGTGATGAAAATTACTAAATTGATCTCCATTTAGCACACCTGTGGAGTTCTATGAACGCATTATAAATATGCTAAAAAATATGCTTCATCTATCTATTTAATCGCTATATATAATTGCTGATGTAATAATTTTAGTTGACCATAATTGCGTTTACATAATACTAACAATAACAGTAACAATAATTCTTTAGATAACAAATACTTAACAGGAAATAAATATAGAAGATATTTTTTTTCTAGTTGGATGTGTCACACTTTATGCATTGGCCTTCAATGTACATATCACCTAAAGTTAAATTAGTTTTTTTACACTTGTTGGTCCTTGTTGCACGCTACATCTAAAATTTAACCCTTGACAGGGTTTGATGAAACCTTCAGAATTTCTTGAAGTCTCCTACCTTGATCCCCAGTTCTGTTTGACTCTGCTTTCTCTGTCACCATCTCAGCCCACATTGGACAATCATTAACACTCTCACTTTGTCATCTTGCAGATCTCTGTGGCACTGTCTGACCTAACATTTAAAGAAACAAACATGTATATAATGTATAACTTATAAATACACTTAGTATTTATACTTACTTAGTATACAAGTATAAACTTGTAAATACACAGCTGTTCTGTTCTGAAACACAAGGCATGGTTGGTTTGTAGTGTAGCTGTATTTGTATCCTGTCTTGATCTTGTGACTTTTACCCTCAAACAGGTCAAGACATTTGGACCACTTGGGTCTGGTTCAGAGGACAAGCTTTCTATGTTCATGGACTTAGTGGATGGTGTCTTCCTCCATAAGATCATGACACACATGTGAGTGTAAATACATGCTCTAATCTAGCAGCTGTTGTGTGGCCTTTTTTCACCAGAAACCACATCCTATCCTTTCCTGCCTGTCATCTATCTGTGCAGACACTCCAGTGCAATCTTCACCCTCTATTAGTTTTATTCTTTTTTGTGTAATTAGTGTCTTAATAAAGAGCCTGTGGCTGATTTTGGGCTCTGCCTTGCCCATTTATTCTGTGTCATTTTCACAAAAACTTCTGAGCATGCTAAATACTGTAAGGTAACCTTTTTTGGCATTTTGACTGAATGTTAGGCCACAGAGTCTATGTAAAAAACAGTTAAATAGGTGGTTGGCATATGTGGCTTACTCATGAACAAGGAAATCCCTAATGTAAGAGTGTTTGCATCATGCAAAGCAACCCATACATCTTTTAACACCTAGGGTTTGTGCATTTAGATTGAGGTGCGAAAACCTACCATTTTATTTCTGACTCTTGAATTCTTAAAGCCGCAGACTCAGTCTTGTCCTTTAACCTACTTTTATTCAGGGGGCCTGACTGCCCTCTTTCACATAATCGGGACTTAAATACTAGCCCTCTTCAGGGACAAAATAAATATTTTCTCTCGTATTGGTGGGGGGGCGAGAATGATGTATCGTGTGTATGTATGAGCCTCAGACAATTTGTCTTTCTCCTTGATAGATTATTAATACTTGGTCAATATTGAGTTAATGTAAACCTTAAAGGGATAGCTCACCCAAAAATAAAAATTCATGTATTCTATCTAGCAGAATGTTCCAGGCCCTTTTTTCCATACAGTTAAAGGTCATGGTGACCAACTGTTGTTTAACACCAAAGGGGCAAAAAGCAGCCTAACAAAAGTCTACTATGTGATTTATGGTGTGTTGTATTCCAGGTTTCAATAGCATGGTGTGAGAAATGGATAGTAATTCATTTTTTAAATTCCATTTTTGGTGTAATAGATTGATTGTGACAATGTTTGAGAAACTCTCCTTTTAAATGGCAGTAAAGATACAAAAATTACAATTTCAAATTCAATATGTTGATAGTAAAAAAATGAAAAGTGCTTTTGTTGACAGATTTAATGTAACTGGTCATGTGAGCTTTCGGTTCAAGCTTTGATGTAGAATGAATTCTTATATTGGTATATTGTTAGTATGACGGCATCTCATATACTTCTACAGATGTCCACTGTGTTTCCACTGAACCATTACAAATGAGTGGAGATGTGGTATGCTGCGGGTTATGTACACACGACACTGGCTTTCTCTTTACCCATGTTCATATAATGTGCCCACATCCATATAGTAAACCCTTGCCAGTGTAGACCAGGTATGCTGTAAACAACATTGGCATTAGCAATCATGTTTACATGCTAATAAATTTCCATCTGGCAGGTGTCCTCTGCGTGATCCTTATCTGTCTTTCCTCTTCTTTAACCAGACAATGACTGTTTTTCTAACCGTACTGTCAGTTGTAGTATCTATGGTTGTGAAATAGACACAAAAAGTGAACTCAAAGCAGTGTTGTTGGCTTGAGGGCAAAAGAAAACAGACAACTGACCCTGATCTTTTAAGGTTCTTTTACTAACAAGCAAGAATTTTGGGCCAAGCTGGTGGAATTTGCATGCCGTTCTCACAAACAAATGTAAATAGGGGTCGAACAAACAGAGCCTAAGTAAGACCTTCACACTCTTTGCGCCAGGACCCTCCTCTGAGCGTCACTGAACCCACTGGCTTTGGTCTGTGTATCCAGAGGTCCATTTCAGTGTTATGAAAACCTAATTGCTATTTATATCAGAACAACCTGGGGAATTTTCAGTCATGAAAAGGAATTTGGCTGGGAACCAATCTATGCAAAGTACCATGTTTTATTCAGTGCAAGCCCTCATAGAAATGCACAGCTTTTCTTGTATTTACATATATACCAACTCTATTCCAAAACCTAGCAAGCTCCTTACTACCTACCGTCAGATGGGCATCTGCTTTCTTACCCTAACTGTCATAGAACCTCATAAATGACCAATTTTGGACATTCTACATAGGTAAAAGCAGTGTGATTTGTGTATAATATTAGAGTTTGCATAGAGTTTGAAATTAGCATATTGTTAAGCTATTGCTAAGACAAATGCATTTCCACGTTTGGAAATGCATTTGAATGTAAGAAGTTTATTATTTGTATTATGAAATAATAAGTATATGTGTTACATTTTGCTTGTTTCTTCAGCCATCATGAATCTTGTTACATTGCATTCTCGAATTCCATAGACAACTCACTACATTTTGGAGGAGAGCCAAAATTCTGAATGGCAGGTCACTACACACACACAAATGAGCATGTATAAAAATTTTTAATGTACTTTTGTTGCACTTGGTCTACAGAGACCCAAGCCCGCTGAATCAACGGGTGAACAAACACGTCAACAATGATGTCAGCCTGAGAATACAGAACCTCAACACTGTCATCCGACACATCAAAAACTACTACCAGGTATGAGCCCTTTCTCTATATCCTGTTTCAGCTGCAAATGACTTCCTGATTACTTTTGGGGGTGAGAGTAAAGTGCAGAGTTCTTTTAAGACATCATGGTTTATGTGTATGTTCATGTGGCTGGCTCTGTTAGATTCCTGATGCCAGACAGCAGCTGGTCTCTGCAGATACAAGATGGTGGTTCCAGTGTTGTAAGGGATTAAACCAGTCTGCAGATGTGGATTTGGTTGTGGGTAGCTAAGAGCATTTTTTTACCCTCAGTGAGTCGTTTCAGCTACACCAAGTACATCTGAACATATAATCCTTGTTATTATGAGGAGACAGTCAATGGCTACATAATAGTAATGTGCAAGAATACATATTTTCAGAATGACTAGTTGGTGTTGAGGAAGCCCTGTATAAGGTTTAAGGTCATGTCCACCATGTCAACTTATCAGATGCATTTCTTAGCATGTTTGGACATGAAACAGTTTTCTGTAGTTCACCATCAACTCTAATCAAAACACACATGAAGAAACTAACCAAGGTCTTTAGTATTACTTGGGGTTGAAGCTAAGCTTTGCAGGATATTGTAAGTAAGACTAGGACACTAATTGGGAACTTGTAGATAAACTAGCTGAAGTGTGACAGTGTTGAATTGTCTTAATGTATTGTTGAAGGTTGTGGATTTGTTGTGAAAGTGGTGCTTTGTAGTTTTTGTGGCTGTAACAATGGTTCTTTTAAAGGAATGAATTTAGACCTGCAAGTTTCTGACAGGGTTTTACCAATGCTGACAGCCTAAAAGTTATTATTAGCATGTTAAAACATAACCCTCTTCGAGAAACTTTGCTAAAAGAATAAGAATGAAAGAATCCAGACTAGTGAAGCTGACTAGTGGCTGAAGGTCACTAATCATCCAATTGGTGTATTGGTTTACTAGTTGACTTGACCATTATTATGACCCATCCCTGGTACACATGACTGTTTTATGAGCATGCTTTTAGAAAGTATTTTATATGGATGTTTGCTGGGGTAATATAGGGGTGAGAGTGCATTCAACACATTAGAAATTTGAGAGTTAAAGGTGGTCTACAGAAGACTTGCATTTTTTACAAGTGACTGTGACCTTAATGATAGTAATTACCCTGAGGGAAAGAATGAGGCTTCAAAGGACAAGGTCTTTCTCAACAGTGTTTTAAAAAAGACTTGTGTATTTGTGGTTTCATTGGAACAAAGTTGTCTCACAGTATCTGCTTGAAGAAGGCTGTTTTGATGTTTTATGTTGCTGGTTTTGGGAGTTAAAATCTTTTGATTGGTTCTGGGCAGCGTCCCATCATCAGTTTGCCACATCTGACCCTCTTCACTTGGCAGAGATTCTCAGCTGCATTCCTGTTCAGACCTCACTGCTTTCTGTCCCAACTTGAAGAAAAGTCTGATTGTGTTTCAGTCAGTGGGAAATATCTTGATTTCCTGCACAGTTTTTTACCATTTAAAAAATATTTTATTTTTTAACCTTTTTATGCATGTTTGGTTTATTCCCAAAAAAATGTTTGTTTGACATACTATCATGGTAATGATAGCAAACATTGTTTTTCCAAAAAGGGGCAATATTTACCCTGTAGTTACTAATATTTATCATTTTGTGACTTTCAGTGGCATTTTTGCTCTGAGACTCTGAAGCTCTGACTCTGTTAAGCTCTGAATTTTGTCATACCATGTTTTTTAAACATGTACCTTCCATGTTATAACTTTTTTTGAAGCCCCTTAAAATGTCATGTATCAAGCTGCATGAATACGTCAATCATTAAAGTTCTGTGGTACAGTATTCAGTGCAATGTATCTCAGTACTGTTGCTATACCATTATATTAACATCAAAGAAGTACAAGAAGTTCTCTGTTCCATCCTCCAGTATGCCCCTTGTAAATGAACACTTTAGTAAGCAGTGGTGAAATTAGAGTAACAGTTTACTGATTAGTGTTATTATGTATTATGAAGTCATTCTTTCATACAGGGTTTTGGCAGAGCCTGACGTACACACACACACACACACACACATGCACACACACACACGCACACACACATGCAAACACATGCCTACAGTAATGGCAGGCCCTCTTAACAACATATTTTGCTTGGGTGGAGCTTTTTTGGTAGTTTTTATAGGTCACCCATGTGGCATTTAATAATTGTTACTGGGGAAGTCAGAATTTTTTCCAAAAATAATTCCAAAAAATTACTGTTTCAATCAACCACTTTACTTGGACTCAGAAAAGTGCCTCTCTGTATGATAAAAAGATCCTCAGTGTGATATATTAAAGTTGCAAAAGAGCTTATTCATTTTCTTTGCACTAAGGGGGAAAAAGACATTTTGGGTTGTCTGTTTTGTATGAAGCTGGTCAGTCTTGCTTTTACATGTGTATTATCCAATACCCAGTGAAAGAGAAAGTGTTGTGTTTGACCCTGGAAATTCAGGTTGGCAATGTTTGGATGTCTGATGTGGGTGAATGCTCTGCTGATCGAGACCAGATATGGTGTTTTATTCTGTGTTAATCGCTTTCCTAGAGACCAGTATATCTGAGCTGTGAAATGATATAGGTGTTCCTTAGTAGACCCTGGACCCTAATTGGCACATAAAACACTCACATTTCCGTTTCATTGCTGCATCTTGAATGAGGTATCAGACACTAAATCGGGTGATCAAATGTTCACAACCCACTGCCTTTTTTTATTCTAAGAACAGGCTTAAACGCTCCACCATCCTCATCTATACACACGAAATAGTAGCTATGTCGTATTCTTTCTGTTTATGGATGTGGTGTAATCATGCAGACAAAGTCAAACTGACTGATTTACTGTGAAATTGGACCCAACAGCACAAAATATAAATCAGGAAGTTATGTACTTGCTCAATAATCGATTTCTTCACTTTTAACCAAAACAAGTTACAGATTGCAGCTTTAAGTTATTTTAAACAACACAGAATTAATTGTTGCAAACATTATTTTGGTTAAATACCTTTACAGTCCCTTTGACTAACAGAACCTCTCACCCTAAATTCACATGTGAATTCATTTGAGTGACATTTTGACCAAAGTGTAACACCTCCTTAAAAAGTTGTCAGGAAGTGACAACTTACAGTATAATTACTATGAACTTGAAATTGTTATAGGAGAAAATTTTAACATGCTTTCTGGGTACCCACTCAAGTTAATATTAAAGCCTGTGGTTTATGTGCGATATCCAGTGTCAACACCGGATACCAACACCAACCGCTCTATTGAATATCAATATTCAATGTAAAATATCAACAGTGTTGCATAATTGAAATAAATAATGGTAATAATATGCAGAGCACATCATTGTGTTGTCTTCCTCATTCCATAAATTTGGATTGATAAATAAATAGAACATAAGACTTTTTTTATGTCTGTATGTGGATAAATGGAACAATGTAAACATTTTCTAAAGATCTGTAAACTAAAACATGGTTGTTGATGCAAAGGATATAATAGCAGTTTGTTTTAGCAAGAATATGTGTCAGCCACACAGGAAGTGATGGCGATAAAGGAAGATACTTATGCTTTAAGTGATTAATTAGTGGTGTTTGCAAAAGCCAAGAATGATGCCCCAAACATGTGGCTTGTTGCAGAGAAGTTTGCTATAAGGTGGCACAATTAGGTTCTCCTGTAACTCAGTGGTAGAGCATTGCGTTAGCAGCGCAAGAGGTCGTGGGTTTGATTCCCAGGGAGTACATGTACTAAGAAAATGTATAACTTCAATGCACTGTAAGTCACTTTGGATAAAAGCGTCTGCCAAATGCATAAATGTAAATGTAAATTTAGCTAAAAAGTCATATTGCAGTTGTCAAAAATTGTGATTATTTGAGCTGTGACATAACTGCTGAACTGCTTAGACAGCAAGGTTAGAAAAGGCATGAAATTACAAATCTGAAAATGTACTCCAGTTTGAAATACAGTTTCTCAAGTCTGAAGGTATGGAAGTTAATAAACAATGGTTTTCTTAAACACCCCATTTCTGTAGTATGTACTACTGCAGACATAGCAACATAGAAAACACCACCTCCCCAATGTTTTGATTTCACAATTCACTTCTAAACACTGGAATGTTTTTAAGGTCATGATCTAGAGACTGTAAATATAGCCACATGAGGTAAATGTTTGTCTGGTATTTGGTTACAAGAGATTCCAGATTACACTTCTCCAATTCCTAATGCCAAATTTATTCATTCTACCAGATTAACCTAGTTTTAGCTTTAAGCCTGTCTTGCATTGGGTGGTTTAATCTACACAGACAAGCTATGCCCTGGTTTCATTAAGGAATTGGGGATATATAGTAATCCTCACAGAAGCAGTTTTACCGTCGTAGTGTCATCTCTCTGTCTGTCTCCCACACTTTCTGATCTCCCCTCACCCAATTAGATTAGCTCTAAAAAGACTCTGTGCTTGCTTACCAAAAAGCGTCCCAGCCTAGTGATCAGGGCAACAGACAGTTGGTACAATAGTGCTCTGGGAGAGGGGAGGAGTAGTATGTTTGGTTCCTCCCTGTCTATTGTCTGGAAAGCATGTTGTTTTGAGCATGAGCCACTGTAAGCTGACTCCTCTCAGGGCTGGAATATGAGATATTTGGCTATGCAGGGGCCCCTGCTCTGCACAGGGCCCATGCATAATGAACCACAGTGAACTGCAACAACATTGGCATCATGTTAGGACATCCAGCCAGTTTTACTGTCTGGGTATGATTTTACTCATTTATTGAAATGATGCACAAGTGTGGCACTGAGACAACAATGTGCCAGTTTTCTTTATGTTTGTGTCAAGTTGAAGGGCTGCCATACCCATTTATTTTAGCAAGTCTGACAGTTTGGACACGATGTGTAATTGGCTGAATTCCTTAGATGCACATGATACACATTTTCAAAGCAAAAACCCATCATCACTGCCGCCACACGTTCCAGTCTTCTCAGTTTGACATAAGTTTGTTCACAGCATCATAGAGTGCAACTGTCTTAAGGGATGTGGTGAAGACTCATTTGTAGAATTTGTGAACAGCCCTCATGCAGGCTGTGTAACAGAGGACAGTCATGAGCATTACAACAGCATCCCTCACGCACTTGGAGAGTTTTTTACGGTTCACTGTGGCTTTGAAAAAAGGGAGGTGTCTCTGAGCTAACCCGTCAGCTCTTTGTTCTTGTGTTTGCTTGCCCAGTGGAGATATAATGGCCGTTCCCAGAGGTGTACAGTTTCCTCTTGCTATATACCTGCACGGTATACTGTATATCTAGAGGCAGGGGCTCTCCTTAAGCTCTGTCTCCTTGCATGACCAGCTCTACTTCAGATTTTAGATGTTTCACCTCTTTTGGCTCAGTCTTTTGATGGCTGACTCATTCTTTATACCCCAGAATCTACACACACATGCTCAACCATGCACACAATTTCTCTAGCTTATTTCTATTAAAATGCGGGCATGTGTGTGCTCTCCTGAAACCAACTGGAAAGACAAAGACTGCTGGAAAAAACATTTTCTATATTGCCTTTTTAATCACCCTAATTTTTGCTTCTCTCCACAAAGACTTGAAGATTCAAAATAAATATTTTTTATATAAAGAGGAACAAAAGTGGCTTTCATACATTATTTTCTGATACATCCTAATGTTTCACAAAGGTATAGATAAGTTACTTGACCAGCATGGATTTTCAGGCTGCCAGGTGCTACTGTACATCAGATGATTGAACAACACTGTTTGTTGCAGAGAAAATTTAACATGCTAACATTGCAATGTCGGTAACTTTCACCTGCATCCTTTCCTGTTGCATGATGTGAGACTTCTTTATTTAATCTAATATAGCTCAGGTATACATTTAAAGACGTCTTTCTGTGACTGTCAGAGTCTAACACTACCCTGTTTGAGTGTCCCTGGGAAGTTTCTGGTCGTAATTACAATGTGATATGCAGAAAAAGGTGGGCATATTTTTTTCACTTTCCACTTTCTAACAAAGCTTTTTTCACTGTTAATGCATTTAGTTTTGTGCTGTCACAAAGATTGATGGGAAATGTGCCTGTCATTCCTTAAACCAGCTTAATGAGTATTTTTAATTTATGCAAGCCCTATAGCTATTCTTTGTTGACAGCTTGCAAATCACCATCACTCTGCCATTATTCTTAACTGACACGGCCTCACTTAAGCTTAAAGACAATCCAGTTTCCCACCAGTAATTACGTCATTGTGGTGGGTTTATGTGCATTTGCACATATCTGCATCATTCCGACATGACTGTGGCCATATAAGTGCTGTGATAACTGCCTTTCTTAGACTTTGATAGCTAATGTTGTTATGTATTTATACTTATTATAACGTGTTATTATTTTATAGACTAAGCATTACTCTAATCCACAGTAATAGGAAGCTTGTAACATAAATCAGGTCAGGTCTGCTCTTTATTGTTTTAGAGGATGAATGTGTGGCTTTATTGTGGGGCGTATGTCTTTGTCTTTGCTCCAGATAACACCAGCCTGAAATTTTCTGTATTTATTAGTTACCATATGGAGCAGCTCTAGCCTTTAGTGGCTGAACCCTGTCTTTGACAAACATCTGTTGTTTCTCCTGTGTGGGCCACTGGTGAAGCTGCCTTTCAGAACAGAATTTTTCTCACAGAGTACAGAAGTCATTTTCTCTGCTGGGTAGGGGTGTAACAATATTAAAACCAAACTCTTATGTCGTACTGGACAAAACATCCATGTTTAACACAACTATGGTGAGCATTGACATGGTCATTGACAAAATAATTTTAACTAACTGCAAAGTAGTTGTGAATTGCATATTTCTGCAAGTATATTCCAAAAACAACTATGCATATAAATCAACACATGATTGCAGTACGCTGCTGTGACACAAGTGTGTGTAGTATAATAATGTATAGTTTGACATAGGTCTATGGCTGGTTTACTGGAGGGCTTGCAAGGCACTGTTCTTTGTTAAGCTGCTTTGAAATAATACATATTGCAGAAACCATGCTAAACCATGGCTACAAAACCATGATATGAACCGAACTGTGGCATGGGTTACACCCCTACTGCTGGGTATTGTTGGTGCATTGTTAGAGACGGGGACTGGCATCTAAACATCTACCTAAGCATGGTTCTGCTACTGTGGTAGTCACTTCACCTCTGTGTAATGGGGCACTAGTGGGGGGTAGAGGGGGAGGAGGGCTGTCTTTATGTAATAGAGAATTGGGGAAAGGGGGTGTTTTGGCTCCTTAGGTCAATAAAAGTTGCCAAGGAGTCTGTAATGTTTCTCTTACTCATCCTTCTGTCCCTACTGTTGAGTCAATGGAGGTGAAAGGTTGTACAGAGACCAGGAGAAAATAAGTTTCCCTTTCTAAGTCACTTGCGTACTGTTTTCGTTTTGTGAAGAAGTTTGAGGTTTTTCTTGTTTTCTTGAAAACTTACCTAAAAGAAATTCAAAAACCTGCGTAATACTTCATGGATTTCAAAAAGAGGAATTAGCAGGGATGCAATTTTGTTATGTTCAATGTGTAGTTATGCAAAACTGTCGGCACTGCACTTCGGTACTTTGCACAAGTTATGTTATTGGCTTGTTCTGAGTCTGGATTTTGGAGAAATAGAAATATTTAGTATGTTTTAGCCTAAAGCTACTACACATTTTACTTTCTCACAGACCTACTGGTGTTCCAACATTCTTCTTGTCAAAAATATTTTTGTTAATCTTTTAAAATTTTGGCCATGATACCTTATGGGGCAGTTGTGGCCTACTGGTTAGTGAGTCTGGCTTGCAATCAGAAGGTTGCTGGTTTGTTTCCAGTGCTGGCAGATAGCAACTGAATTGCCCTTGAGCAAGGCACCCTACCCCCAATTTCTGCGCACTGCAGTGTGTGTGTTCACGGCTTGCGGCGTGTGTGTGTGTGTTCACGGCTTGCGGCGTGTGTGTGTGTGTTCACGGCTTGCGGCGTGTGTGTGTGTGTTCACGGCTTGCGGCGTGTGTGTGTGTTCACGGCTTGCGGCGTGTGTGTGTTCACGGCTTGCGGCGTGTGTGTGTGTGTGTGTTCACGGCTTGCGGCGTGTGTGTGTGTGTGTGTGTTCACGGCTTGCGGCGTGTGTGTGTGTGTGTGTTCACGGCTTGCGGCGTGTGTGTGTGTGTGTGTTCACGGCTTGCGGCGTGTGTGTGTGTGTTCACGGCTTGCGGCGTGTGTGTGTGTGTTGTTCACGGCTGGTGTGTGTGTGTGTGTGTGTGTTCACGGCTTGCGCGCGTGTGTGTGTGTGTGTTCACGGCTTGCGGCGTGTGTGTGTGTGTGTGTTCACGGCTTGCGGCGTGTGTGTGTGTGTGTGTTCACGGCTTGCAGCGTGTGTGTGTGTGTGTGTTCACGGCTTACCAGTGATGGGTTAAATGCATAGGTCACATTTTGGGTATGGGATACTGTATCACATACAAATATGTCACTTTCACTTTAGTGACGATGCCCTGTGACCAATGTTTGTGCATGGGCTTTTGTGTTTCAATTCAGTCGCTGGCGACTGATGTTGTGTCTGGACACTGTCTGGGTCTTTATGTGGTTTCCTGGAGCTTTCGTATCTCTATACTGCCAATAGAGACTCAAATTGCATATTTTACAACAGAAACAAAAATAAGACAGGAAGCTCTCTGTATGCCTGGCAGGGGATCAAAAAAGAGAGTCCTAAGGTGCAGTCAAGAGTGTAAAGAACCTAAGGAGAATTCTTTTGTAATTTCCTCTGAACAGATTCCTCAAGCCAAGGATTAAACTTTGGCACATAACACATCCTGTAACATTTGTGCTATCTCAGAATATGCAGCCTAATGGGGAAAGTTGTGCTATTACTAGGTGCTATTGTTGTGCTATTAAAGGTTTTTTTCAATAGGCAAGAAAAACAGTTATATATCTGGAGAATGTGTGTGACTATGTGTTTTAATTGGTAAAATGCACTTACATATGTTTGTCTTGGCAAGATTTTAATTTCAATACATTTAGTTATATTTGAAGTTATATATAGATGGGCCAAAAAGTTTACCCTATGTGCGTTAAATCATGCAGTGTGAATTCAGCCAAATACAGCAGTTGATCTTTATTTTGTAGATGATCTTTAACTTGCTCATTATTCTTTGCTGGAGAACTTTAGGAACAGTTGGATATATAAAGATTTGCTCTTGCTTGTAATGTGATTATGTGTGTCTGCATTATTGACTGTTGTTTACTTGTTTCTTAACAATATTTACTTTTTTATATTATATTAACTATTTTACTATTTTTATCTTAACAATATGACTCAATACTTTGTTTGCTTTTCTTTCCATTAATGTTTAACTTTTTAAAACAAATATATTATTTAAATGGCAAACTTGTTTTTCTGTTGAAATTAGTATCAAGTAGGGCTACCCCCTAATAGTCAACCAAACATTAGTCAATAAGAAGGGGCTTGGTCAACCAAACCTAAAATAGCACTTAATTTATGATTTAAAGGCTTATTATTAGTATTACTAGTTTTCCTCTGTAATGTACAACAATATTTGCAATTCTATGTGTAACGTATAATATTTTTATCAGCCCTGAAACTCTGATCTGATATATCCCATATAAATTTGACAAGCTTGCAACTTGTAGACAATTGGCTTGAATAAACAACTATCAGTCAACTAAGAAAATCCTTTGTCAGAGGGAGTATCAGACAGTATTTCAGGGATATTGGTATTGACTATTCAAATGAAAAAAATTGTTTAGTTATAAAGCACTTTCGCTTCAGTACACTTAGGGTGAACTCAGATAGTATTTTTGAAGCTTTAGAAAAACGAAAGCCAGAAAGTGGCTTTTTGGGTTGGAATGTTGTCTTCAGTGTTTTGACAGGGGTTCTAAGGATTGGGTTTATTTCAAACCTGGCAAACTTGGGTGAGTTCGAGGGCAGAGCTGCTGTCAGCATATGGTTTGCTCCATTGGACAGTGAATATAGAACCCTGGTCAGTGAATTGAGAAAGAAGTGGGGCCACAAAGTTGACCTCACACTCAAACAGGCATAAACTATAGGTATAGACTTTCTTTGAATATGCAATTCATAATAATAGCCCTAGGGGGAACATGTGGTATGACCTGGTCTGGTGAATTAGATATTGATCATTTGTGGGTTTCTCCATTGTATATGAGTAAAGAACCCTCAGGCAGGACTCGATTAGTCACTTCATGGAGCTAGTAAGGCATGTGACACACTTTACTTTAAAATGTTATTTGTCTGCTTAGATACTTAGATTTTTATGACCTCTTTCTGAAATGAATTAGGTTTGTTAACTCTGCCACTGTAATGTTACCAATGTTACCGTTCCTAAGATTCTATGGTTTCTTGTGTGAAGTATTCTTGAGTTTCCTCATTCCTGTATCTGTGATTGCTGCAGTCTTACAATGGAACACAATAACACACATTATTCTTGGTACTCAGAATCATCTGATCTCCAGCTGGTCTAGTCACGCTTCCATTGTGAGAAGCTCACGTCCACCCAGTTTCCTTTGACTTTCTACCCATCTCCAAAAGTTCTCTTGAAATTGGAATCCAAATAATACCCACATGTCCACACTCACCGACTTTGAATAACAGGACTCTGGACCCTTATGGTTTTTGTAGCATCTATTCATGAAGCTTGATGTTCTCAGAGATTCGTGGAGCTTTGATGCTCCACAGGGTTGAATGGGAGAAGCTCCATCACTGCTTCATTCTAGTTCTTTCTTCATCTATCATTTAATCATTTAATTTTCACTTTTGCGTGAACTGCAACAAATGTCAAATAAAAGAATAAAATGGAGCTTTTGTGTCCATAACATAAGGACAATACATTAAAGGGGTAATGTATTGTCAGCTGGTCATTATTACAAATTATGTTAATTTTATTAACACATTATTTTTGGTGGGCAATAAGGATAGTTTTTATTGTTGCTATAAGGGTTTGAACTTGTGATGTGACTGGCTGGCTGTATATTATCCTGCTTATTATTCCGGCTACCTACCAAATAAATTATGGTCATAAAATGTTGATTTGAAATTGATTGCCTTAGACAAGACAACAGTAAATTAGTGCCCATTACCAAAGTATTATCTGTAACATTTTTTCCTTTAAAATATCATTCACTGATAAATTGTGGGCAATAAGACAACAGACATTCAGTCATTTTGTCATTTTTAATTTTATGTTGTTTTTACAGTCAGTTTAAGATCTGTGTTAAGTCAAAAATGCTCTGAATCCACTTCCACTCCCAGTATAGACAGTAATCATGTGTTGTCCGCACTGACCCATAACCAGCAGGGGTTGGTCAGATACCAGTGTCCACCTCAGTGAAAACAAGTCTGGAGCCAAAGGTTTGAAAAGCACAAGCACTGCTGCCCTACTTTACAGGTCAGACATTGTTTCATACAGCAACTGAGGAAATGAGATCAGGAATATTTCTGTGAAATTGTCTGACTTTTACTAACTAGTTGCACAAGCATTTAATGAAGATATATGCCAACCCATCATTTTTAGAGGATGTTTCAGTAGTGGAACAAAGTATGAGGATGCTGGCTGGGCTTATCCTGCTTGCATAGTGGAAAATATGATTTGTTGTAACACTGCACAGGATTTAGAGGGCATCTAAAGCAATACTCACATTTTTCCTTGGTATGAAGTCAAAACGTTGTCTGTTTTATCTATGAAATGACTCTTTTTAGATGGTCGTCTTCTTGGTGGACTATTAGATGTTAGTCCTTTAGCCTCATTAACATCATGATATGGATACATGGCCATCCATAATTTACTTTGTGTGTATCCTTCAGGCAGGTCATTTACAGTAATTATGCAATTGCAGGTCCCTGGTCAGTGTCTCCTATCGTTATGTGCTATAAAAAAAGGTAATCTGTTTGACTGTCGTGATATTGTATTTGCAGTGTTTCTCTCTTTTGTTTTGTGTATTTGCAAGTTTCATGCAGTTGTTTTTTATCTGAAATTGTTTAGGCACCTTAGGTTTCCACTGCCAGGCGAGAAGTGTTAACTGATCTGTCTTCCATCCTCAGCTGTTAGTTGAAATGTGATACTAGTGCTGACAAAAAACCTCATCTTGCATATGGCTTAAATCTAGTAATTAGTCTGCTTGCATTTAGCAGCCCTCTGAATGATCAGGTTAAGTGGTAATTAAAGAACGAGGTGTTTATGCAAAGAATGCTTAATGTGACATTATAGCACAACCCATTGGGCTGCAGCTGTGGAATCAAACAGTGTAAAGAGCTTTTTCATCCCTCAGGTTGAGCATTTATAGGTAATTATACCCACCAGACTAACAGTCAGTCAAAAACACATTTTTTTTCCCAGAAAACCTTGCCTGAGTTCCCTTGTGCATAGTTAACTCAAAAATGGTCTTACTTGAGTGGTCCTGAAAATACAGGAAAACTAGTTTACTCATGTGGATTAAAGCTATGTCTTGCATATAGTGTAAAGAATTTAGCATCAGGGACAAAAAGCATCTTACATGCACCAAACAAATAGTCTATACAACTAGAGCACTGTATTTCATGTCTTCTAAGGCCGTGCAACAGCTGATGAACCTTATTTAAAAGAGTTCCACATGGCTGAACATTCTTGTTGGTCCTGGAACAACATTTCTGACAGCAAATCAAATTTTAGCTTTGTTTAGTGCTAATGTTATGGTTAGTCTTAGCATTGTGGTAGGGGTTTGTGCACTATTCTTATCAGCCAATATTCCTCTGGTTTAAGGAGGAGGTTATGATTGGTTTAGAACTTGATTACTTTAAGGACCAACAAATTATGCTGATCCCAAAACATGCCTTACTTAACAAAATCAGGGCATGCTAGAGGAGCTTTATACGAAAGCCTCTATGCTGTGAGTCTATACATGCTTATGGTCAGACTTGTGGATCCAGGAGAAGTTTGGGTATGTTATGTTTATTAGTGCTTTGAAGAGTTTTCAGTGTTTGTGAATAAAAATGTTTGAGCGAGACAGAATGCTAACAGGCCTCTGTTTTGACAAAGGCAGTGTGGTCTGGCCTTGGCCTTAGCTGGGTGGCTCCCCTATACTGGATGAGAGTCGTCTCTGCAGGTCTTTGGACATAAATGCTTCCCCTTGGAGTCACTCCTCTAATAAAGAGATTACGTTTTCAGCATGGGGTCTGGGTTTGATGATGTCCTGGGAGACATAATGTTTTCTCATTAGCTGTATTGACCATGTACCCTGGTGAGAGTTGTTATCCACACATCTGCTTACAACATGGTCTCATTTGTTGCAGCTTTTATTACAGTGTTTGCAGGGCAAAACATTTCCAATATTCCGCTATTCACAACCCATATTTGACATATTTCTGAGTGAAAGGCTATTAAATAAAACAAAATGTGGGGTATGTTCTAGTGTTGCACGGAATACAAATGTTAAAAGAGTACCACAATACTCTGTTTGTTTAACACGGTACTATTTTTCATTACATTGGTAGCTATACTTTAAGAATTACAGGGTTTTAATAGGAGCCATATTTCCTGTTTTGCAACAGGACAGTTTGTGTGTGTGTGTTTGTGTGCATGCAGCACTCCCTTCACTGGGCGCGATAAACTTTCTTTCCTCTCACACACGATGCAGCTTTCATGGTGACAAAACGAGGGTCGTGGCGACATTTTCATTAATAAATAAAACAAATTTGTATGTTCCGTCTGTTCAGTCACCTATTAATGAGTTATTTGTCCTGTTGTTGTTTTTGCCATGGTATCGATTCACTTTTGGTATCGAAATATTTTACTCAGGTATTGTACTAAAGTCAAAATTTTGTTATTGTGACACTAATATGTTCACTAATATGACTTCATTAAGTTACACAAAGCTCAAAAACATCATGTCAGTTGCACAGAAACAATAAATAAGGTAACCAATTTGGCTACTGATGTCAGAGTGCTTATCTAACTTGTAGAATGAAGTGCTTTGGTCAGTTGAACCTGTCTGATCTTGTCTTTTGTGTACTTTGCTAAGTTTTGTTGCCCTGGAGGCCATTGTGCCTGATGTCAAGTTTATCAGGCCATGTGCACGTTCATAAACACTCTCACACATCTTCACATTTATGCCTTTAACTCATTAATAGCTCTTTTTTGTCTCTCTTTACTTTTTAAATATTGCCACAGTGAGTCCAAACTAGATGGTTATTGAACCCCAGTAGGGTGCTTAAAACAGTGTATGGACTGAAGCGAGGTAGATTTCTGAATTACTTCTAAATTATGTGTTGTCTTGTTGATAATAGGGTATGTGTGGTGAGGTGAAGAGCTTGGGAAACACTGGCCTAGCTCATATATATTGGCTGTTTGCTGGAATGTAATGGTCCCCACCCAATCTCGTTCCCCATTTCCAGTTAGATTTCCTGCTTGTCTGTTTGTAGGTAGCAGTTTCCTGTTCCCATGTTACCACTGACCCTGTTTTAGGCTCTCGCCCCACATGTTCATCTCCCAGGCTGTTTGCCAGCGTAAATCACCCTCCTTGACCACCCACTGTTTGCCTATTGCTTAAGTAAAGTTCCATATTTACCTGTTTACAATGAGCATGTGTCTCTTCTGTTCTCAGGAGCATCTTCAGCAGCTTATTCTCATGAACCTGCCCAATGTTTTGACCATCGCCAAGGACCCTTTATCAGGTAGTGCTGATTCTCACATTTTATAGATAACTCAGTTAAGATGGAGGAATACAATGTCTTTTATTATCTTTGTATTCTTTTTTTAACCCTTTAATGCTCTATTAAAAAGAGGTACTCAGTATTACCTCCTTGTAATACTGTATCCATAGCAATTATTTTTTACTTTAAATTTTCACTTGTATATTTCTGGAAAAAACCTAGTCTGAGTAGCTTTATTGTCAAAAAAAAAAAGCTTGTAAACAGTGAAATGAAAACATTCCTTCAGGGCCAAGGTGCTGTATATCTGTGAGAAGGTGAAAAGTTCTGGAGTATTAGACCACGCACATTTAAATGCTTTTAATCCAAATCTGTACTCAGAATGAGCTGAGAATGACGCACAGGCACAGAAGTCCAATGCAAATAAAACAGATACACAGTTGTGAATACACTACACATAAAGAATCACAGTATTATTGTGATTCATGTCCTTGATATAATATTGTATCACCAGCTTCCTACCATCTCCCTTCCTTTCATCTAGGTCATCTTCACCTTCAAAGTTCAACCTTCCACCATGCCCCAAGCAGAACACATTACACCCTGCTGAACAAACCTCTTCCTTCACCACCTCACACACAACCCAGCTTTCATAAACACCCTCTCACTCACTGATATTTAGAGTGTGGACAGAGCTCTGGCTCTCTGGGGAAGGAAACAAGTTTTGTGGGCCTTGTAATGACAAGAGGAAGGCGAACATGCCAGAGGAAATTTCTTGGGACCCAACCCAAGCTGAGTGCTGCTTGTGGATCCTGCTCTTGTCAGAATGTAGGGTAGAGTAAAACTGAGACCGAGGAGGTTTTAAATGTATTATTTGCTGTTGACTTGATGGATGAGGTGTAGTAACTAATTTGTGTTATTTGCCTGGTCCTGTCCTTTGTTATTCTAAAACTAACTGTTTAACAGATTTATTGTTTAGCTGCAGATACCATAATCTAAATTTTGGAGATGGCAAAATGAATAATGTATTTAGCAAAATAATCTCTGACGGATTAGTCTGTCGATACAAATCAAAGGGCACCTGTATTCTTGTAATTTCAGATATATTTGTATAAATAAATAAATATGAAATATTCTTTGATCAACAAATGGCCAAATATTGGCTGATATAATACTTATTAAAATGTGATCTATTAAGCTATTTACAGTGTGATTGGGTTATACAGTACTGAACTTGAAGCAGTGTTTGTTTAACATTCAAGTTGGTGTTGTAGTAGGTGACCCAGATGCTTATATGCAAAGTGCAGTATAGTTTTGAAGATGGTTGAACAGAACCTTATAACAAGCCTTTGTTATAAGAAGGTGTGATTCTGCTCTGCAGATTGATATCCTTTCTGCCTACAGGATACTGCATAATAGGTTTGCATATGCAGAAATAGACCATATGAGCGTTTATGGTGTCATTGTCTGCTTGTAATGTACTGTAGGTTATTGAAAGTCCATCAGATTTGTTTTTTGCTTGTGTATCCAACATTAGAGATTATTCAACGGTGAGCTGATTGTTCATCATGAATTACTGCAAGGGAATACAGTTTTAGGGAGACATAATAATGAGACATCATAATATCATAAATATGTCTTCTTAGAAGTCCGTTTGACATAATAGAGGCCTGTAAGTCTCTTTGGATAAACATGTTTGTCAAATGCATAATAAGTAATAAGGCATGTTTTTTTCTTCAGTTATTTATTTGATGTTTGTGTTTTTTACTTTAAGTTGTGGTCATAATGGACAATAGAATAATTTCCCTATAGAGATGCTCCTTCTCTTTCTGCTTAATGGGGTTCACTCTGGGGTAGGGTAGCTTTGAGCAACAAATGGTCACCATGGCGATGGCACCCCCACACCCACCTTATTCTCTCTAGAGTATTTATTAGTTTAAGACTGTCAGACACAAACACACACACACGCAGGCCTACATGAATCTTTATGAAAGTCATACGGTTTGTGTTTTTTGTAAATGGGTGAGGTTGAGGTAAACTGTATAATGTAATGTAGATTTTGACTGTAAACATCAACCTGTTTTTATGTAATGGTTATGGAAAGAAATTATCATCTTATATGGGTTTAATGGTTGTGAGATTTTTCTGAAAGAAAACTCAAAAGAAATTTACTATTACGGCTGGGCAGTATAGCTAAAAAAAAATTATCACTTTTAATTGTTCACATTTTTACTGGATTAATGTCACATGCTTTGGTAATAAATAGATACAAATTTCACAAACATGAACAAGTACATTTTGAACATGTAGGTCCATTTTACAGCATTACACATTATTATGTATACTAGCAGTATCTAACAAAGTCCAAATTTGCAGTTTGCACATGAGGGTGTAAAAACTGTTTTACATTTAAATGCATTTGAGCAACTATTGAGTGTTTTCGACCATTAGTGATAAAGCTGTACCGTCAATAAATGTCGATACATATCAATATAAATAAGTATCAATATAGCCCTAGATCTATGGCAGCTATAGTTTTTACCTAAATACCAGAGTTTCAGCATTTATTGCTGCGACTACTGTAAACCACAAAAGAAATGATGCTATGTTGAAAACTTCTTCACAGGTAAAGAACCTTGTTAGATAGAGTGGACATGACTATAGTCTCAATTTATTATTAATAGTTAATGTTAGCACATTAACGCCATTTTATATGGCGTTTATATTCTAGTACATAAGTACTAGAATTTACTAGAATTCATAATCTCTGATGTAAAGTAAGGTTGGCCTTCTAGGGTGCTGCACAGCAGAGTACATTAGTGTTCAAAAACTAGCGTGGCTAGAAAGCCGCACTATCCAATCAGAATCCTGCATTGGAAGTGTCAGTTTAATAGTATCAGTAAATGCAAAAGCTATTTTGTATTTGGTATTTTGTATGGTCACCTTGGTCATTTTTGTGTATTAAAAAGGAGAAACGCGTTTAGAGACAGCGTTGAACAGAACCTCAAATCTTGCAATATTAAAATTAATAATTGACAGCCATTGCTCAGCCCACTTTTGACTATGTTCTTTGTTTATTTGCTATTTAAAATAATATTTATGTTTCTCAATTTTCTGATATTATGTTGTAATATCTGGCTCTTGAATCTGTCAATCTCTCAGGTAAAAGTATGGAAGAGATGAACAGACTGCTGCTGCTCATATTGGGCTGTGCTGTTCAGGTAAACTGTTTGAATCACATTTTGACACCTATAACAGGAATATTATATCCATATCACCCTGCCTGGGCATGCCTCTGCTTTTCCAGAGTAAAACACGGCCTGATAATACTGCAGGAATCTATTCAGACACATCCCAGATAAATCATTGGCGATAATTGTGGTAGACTTGCTTTAGAGATTAAATGTTTTTTCTCCTGAGCATTTTCCCCACTTTTAGCACCCCTTTGGTTGTGTTATTCTGTTCTGTGAATGGATAATAAACAGTTTTAACATTGTTTCAGAGCCTTAAACTTCACAGCATAAAATTTGCCTGCTGATTTACTTTCTGTTCAGAGTCTCTTTGAGCTTGTCTAATCCTGCACCGCAGCTTTCCCTCAAACACAGCATTCCAGTCACGAGTCACTCTTTATTATTTTGGAAGCACCCTGTGCATTCTTTTATCTGAAGAAGAGATTAATTCCAGTTCTTTCATCTTTGCTAGTCACTAATTATCATGCCATACTCATAAATTGTTGTTCAATGCTGTTTTTACATAAACACAGGGTAGTTATTTTCTTTTTTTAAACTTTCTATTTTTAATCCTCTTCCCCTTTCTTTTCCCCACTTTTTTCCAAACAGTGTGATCGTAAGGAAGAAGTTATTGAGAAGATCAAGCTGTTGGATATTGACACACAGGCTACTATAGTGACCCATATACAAGAAGTGAGCTTGACTGAATCCAGCTAAAACCCATGTTTTAAATATGTATCACATTTTCTAGATGAAGCTTCTGTCTGAAGCTCATTATCACTCTACGCTTGAGAACAGGTCACCCACAATCAGGAGAATGTTCTGGACCTTCAGTGGCTGGAAGCAGGGGAGATGCCCACCGAGCAGCTCGACCCTCTGTCTCGCACAATGGCCTTTCACTTACGTAAACTTATAGACGAGCGAGATGAGTCTTCTGAGGTAATTTACCAATAAACTCCACAAAACATTGATTGTCAATCATTAGATGTCGATAGGTCTGTTGTGTGTGCCCAGGCAATCATAGAGCTGACCCAGGAGAGGGACTATCTCCAGTCTCAGCAACCTTCCTGTCTCTTGGGCATCCCTAGCCCTGAACACATGTCCCTGTCCCCTATCACACTGCTGTCCAAAGAAGATCGGCAACACTTGGCCGTGGAGCTGGCCGACACAAAGGCCAAACTACGACGCTCACGCCAAGAACTGTGAGTGTTAAAGTTGAGCCTGCTGAATTACAAGGGCTCTGTTCCAAATTATAGTGAGTTTCCTCACTACAGCACATCTACCTGCTCAGGCAACATTCTTGGATGCTGATTATTAATTTGAAACACTTTAAATGGCAATTAACCCAGTACAGAACATACATTAACAACTACTACAACTAACTCTCAGTTGAGATATAGATATAGATATAGATATGACGCATATGTGATTTACAGAGAGGAGAAGACCGAACAGTTGATTGATTCCAAGAATGAGATTGAGCGCCTGGACGCAGAGATTCAGAAACTAAAGCAGGAGGTAACATAAATTTTTTTTTTCTTATTACACCACTCATAAGATCTAGTAAAGCAGTGACCTAACAAGTAATATCTGTTGTGTGAGTAGAACATGCAGTTGTTATCGGAGGCACGTTCAGTGCGGGCATACCGCGATGAGGTTGATGCTTTGAGGGAGCGTGCTGGGAAAGTGGACCGTCTGGAAACCGAACTGGCTCGCTGCAAGGAGAGGCTAAATGATGTGCACTTCTACAAAACCCGTATAGAGGTAACCACACTTCTGCCTATATTACATTTACATTTAAATACAGTGGTTCCAGGCTATTATGTGAAAACATATCCAGACATCTGTGTCTTAACCTGAAAAAAAACCTAATCAATAATAAACCAGCCACACAGTGCTTTAAATGGTGCATTAATCAGAAGAGCAGGGATGGGTTACTTTGTGAGGTGCCTGATGTTCAGCTGCCTGCTGGGGGCCCCTGCTGCTTTCATTTCTCAGATTTAATGCCACAGGTGTCCACCTTGGCCCTGAGCTGTCACAGACAGGCCCCTGACTCTCACAGTCTGCTGTCTTAAACCTCTTTATCCCTTGTGATCCAATCTTTTGCCTGCAGGAAATGAGAGAGGACAATATGACCTTACTGGAGACAAAGTCTATGCTTGAGGAGCAGCTTACTGCAGCCAGGGGGCGCTGTGACAAATTACATGAACTGGAAAAAGAGAACCTACAGCTACGCTCCAAATTGCATGATATGGAGATTGTGAGTGTCTTGGGAAATTGTTTTGGTGTGCGTGCATGTGTGTGTTTGTGACCTTGAGATTTGATTAGATTTGAATTCAAAGAGTCAGAAGATTATTTTCGGTGCATTTTTTCAACAGAGATTGAGGGGTACAAATATTATATTAGACCTAGTGTTTGTCCTTTCTGAAGGATATAAGCTTTAATGTGTCCTTGAGAATTCTCTGGAATTCTCTGGAACAACAAGAACAGTTGGTTGTACATACAAATAAATAGGGAACATGGTTTTATGTTAGTCATGTTTCCGTACCAAGAGCAACTCATATAAACTCAAAAAAACTGTAGTAACACTTTACCATTGCCCTAGTAACCACTCAGAACATCCTAGCAACTGCTTAGCGCAACACTCTTAAATGACCAAAATCACCATAGCAACTGCTTGGCAATCACCACATGTGATTGTTTTAATGCATAGATGCATCTTAAGTGTATAATATTTATGCTTGCTGTGTATCTCAGGACAGGGACAGCGATAAGAAACGTCTGGAGGAGTTGTTAGAGGAGAACATGTTGTTGGAGATGTCTCAGAAACAGAGCATGAATGAGTCTGCTCACCTTGGCTGGGAACTGGAGCAACTGGCCAAGAACAATGAAGTCAATGAGGGTGAGTTCATCACTGTGCTCTCACATAACTTCTTTTTGAAATGTTGAAACTTGATGTGTTTTCTCCTGAACTTAGGTTTAAAGCCTGGTTTTGTTTGCAGTACTTAGAAACCCTTTAGGAAATACAGAAGAATCACAAGAAAAATCTGGGTTGCTGATAACCCATTGGTGTTGGTTAGTTGTTTTTAGAACAAATCCCAATGCAAATAATCTAAACGTGCCACTAGAAAACCTTTTCTAATGCAAAAAACATTCTTCATACAAAATTATCAAGGCTAGTAGGGATCCTTTCTTGTTTGTCAGTCCTTATTTGCTAATCATGATATTGAATAGTAATATGTGGTTTAGAAATAAAGATTCAGAAGACTTATTTGTGTTTATTTATTAATAGTTTCCTGCAATATTATTACCCTTAGGCTGTAAGTGGTTTGGTGTTTGTACACATTGTTACGAAGGCAACAAATAAGTGACTCAGCATCTGCCTGTTCAACATTCATTACCCAGGAATGCTTTGTGTTCCTACTACAATCACACACACACACACACACCTAGATATCCAAAATGATTTAATGGTTTTTGAAATCAGTATGTTTGTGTAATTTATTTATAGTAAATGAGATACAAAAAAATATTAGGTGAACATTTATTTTATGTAGTATTTACTCATATTTTACTGAATTCTGAATGTTAAAACGTCCATTAGCAATTTACAAAGGTCTTATACGATTGTGGAACTAACAGCACAATTAAAGAGAAACTTAAAGAGAAACCAACCTGTAAATGACTTGGCATATAGCAGTCTCTGCATATTAAACTGGTTTAGAGGAAGGTATTTTACAACATAAAAAACTAAAGACTTCACCTTTCATCACATTACTAATAAAGAACAATTTTTTGTCATTCCCGCTTTAGCCCGTAAGTCATTTGTGTTTGAGCTGAATGAGTCGGCATGCAGTCGCCTGTTAAAGTTGGAGAAGGAGAACCAGTGTCTTCAGAGCACCGTTCAGGAACTAAGAGAGGCCTCCATCAACATGGAGGAGGGTCAGCTGCATGCACTAGAGCTGGAGAGAGAGAACCAGAGCCTCAGCAAAAAGGTACAACTCACCTCTTTATCTCATTTGGCCATTTACTGAGAGCTGGAATGCTGAGGAGATGTCTGCTGTGTTTGTGTGTATTAGGTGGAGCGTCTGCACTCCGAGCTGGACCAGGAGAAACAAACAACTCAGGATATGGAGAACCTGGGAGAAGAGCTGCTGAAGGAGAAACAGAGGCTGGAGAAATCTCTGGAAACACTGCAGACAGAGAAAGACCAACAGGTGAACATGTTTGACCTAAGGAAAGTTTACATATTCTTTACTATGATGACCATAACATTCACTAATAATGTTTATAGCTCTTTTTTTTAAACCTTGAGCTGCCTCGTTGTCTACTGTTCACACAAAAGTTGTTGCTGTGGTAATGACTTGCTAAAAAGCAAAAAATGTACAGCATGCTCAAATACCTTTTAGACATTTTTATATGCAATCATCTATATGTTTAATTGACAATGCATCCTGGACTTGCAATGCATCCTTGGCAATATAAAAATACCATACAAAATACCTATGCAAAAAATACCTATACGACTCATTCCTATAATGTTGCTAAGGTTGGCAGCCAACTAGTTCTTGGAATCTAGCAGATTTACTCTTAAATATTTTGTATATATTGTATGTTGAAGTTATGTTTAAAGTAGGCCGGTGTGTTTTTGTATAATGTGTGTTAGATCTCAGAGCTGGAGCAGGAAAAGGAGCATTTGACACAGGCAGTGAGCTCCCTCCGGAAACGTGCTCAGGTAAATAGCGAGGCTCGTGTGAGGGAAGTGGAAACAGAGAACCGTGTTCTCCATCAGACCATCTCAGAAACAGGTGGTAAACTGGCTCGCCTGGAAGCTGAGAAACGACAGGTCATGAAGGAGCTGGACTCTCTCCATGAACGGGGAGAGCGCTGTGAGGAGTTGGAAAGGGAGGTAGCACGTCTGGAGCGAGTCCGTGAGCAGCTACAGCGAGAAACTGCCTCCTTGAAAATCGTCAGCGAGCGCACAGAGACCCTGGAACGTGAGAATGCTAATCTAGAGCAAGACAACCGTCGACTGAAGAAGTTGACTGACACAGCCCAGAATTCCAGCTTGCGACTGGCTGTTTTGGAGAAAGACCACCAGTTGCTTGAGGAGGAGAACCTGGAGCAGCGACGAGCATTGGAGTCCCTGCGGCCAGCCACCACTCGCCTGGCTCAGTTGCAGCAGGAATACTCTGAGCTGGAGCGGGAACATAAGGAGATGAGTCGAACCCTGGAGGAGCTTCGTTCCCAAGCCAAAAGGAGTGAAAGGTTGGAGAAGGGCTGCAGCACTCTGAGTCAGGAAAACCAACGGCTTCAGCAGACCCTTGACAACAGCACCACAAAGATTCAGAGTCTTGAGGGTGAGTTGAGGCAGAACGAGACAGAGATGAAGGATATGAAGCGAGAGCTGGATGGGCTGAGGCAGGTGGTGACACAAGCTGAGACTGCAGAGAAAGAGAAGAGAGTAATAGAGCAGGAACTAGTACAAGTGGAGAAGGAGAAGAAGCAGTTAGAGAAGGAGACACGTAGATTGAGGCAGCAGTTGGAGGTGAAAGAGGCATCTCTTGAGGAGAACTGCCTCAGATTGGTCAGCATGGAGAAAGAAGGTATGGCTATTAATAAGGAGCTGAACCGCTTCAAAGAGGCAGCAGGAAGAGTCAGAGAGCTGGAGAGAGAGAACAAGGACCTTCAGAAACAGGCCACCATAGATAAGAAGACCCTGGCCATGCTCAGAGAGGTATAACATGTAGTGTATTGCAATTAATAAAGACCTCAGGGCTGCTTTTACTGGAATATAAATGTTGGATTGGTGTGGTTTGACATGCAGGAGCTGGTGAATGAGAAGTTGAGGGTTCAGCAGCAGTGTAATGAACTGGACAAGCTGAGCCACGAGTTGGAGAAGATTGGCCTGAACCGAGAGAAACTTCTACAAGAAGAGCACAGTTGTGAGGATAAGTAAGTGACCTTTCTCTTATGATATAGTAATACCTCATTGAAAAGTGAAAAAAAAATAACAGAAAAATACCTTTCTCTATGGAACTTGAAAGATGATGTTTTGAGGAACTGTCTGGCTGCTGTTTTTCATACATTCAAAAGGAATAGATAATGATGCTGTCATTCTCCAAAGATTGCATTTAAAGATTCTTTAATGAAGTGTAAGAAGTTGACCCAGACTGAAGTTATTTACTGAATTGCTTCCCCATCACCATAGATTCTAAATCTCTTATATATTCAATGGGCTGTGTAAAGGCTGTCTATTCTTAAACCGTTATTGTGTCTACATTAACACCAAATCTAACACCAGTATGGCTTATTTTAAGATAAACATGTCTTGTTTGTTTTATGGACGCTGCCCTCTAGGTGTAACAGGTAAGTTTATAGGTAATAGGCAACTGTTTAAGGTTTTAAATGTGAAACATTTAAGTGTGTTTTATTCTTTCTTGCATAGTTCACAAGGGTTACTCTCCTTGGGCATATTCATAATCTTACAATGCATGCTTTACTGATTGTGATGCACTGACTTGGTCTGAGCTTTATATAGCCTGATCAGAAGGCAGTCAGAAAACTTTATGTAGTGGTGTGTTTATAATTACTTCTTTCATGTTGAACCCACAGTATGAATTAATTACAGTCCTGACTCTTCCAATCTGACCAATCTGATTAGTGGAACCTCATTATTGGCCCTGTGAGTGCTACTACCACTCACATTCCACTGTGTTTAGTAGTTCCAGCTAGATGAAGTGTTTGATGTGTGTGTGGGCCTGTGTCCTCAGTTGGGTTTTTTTACATATTATATATGATATTGAATTCCATAGATAAGAAGCACCTTGCCTGAAGCAGTTTTGGTAATCTATAGTTACTGCTAAGTAAATAGCATATGACTTCACAGATACTTCACAAATACACAGATACAGATTAATTTACAGGCACTTGAATTTTCAGGTTAAAATTACAAAGAAATAAAGTTCCAGTCCTCTAAGGTCCAGACTGAACCTTATTACCTGCTAACATTGTTTTCACACCTTTCAGTAAATATAAGATTCTGGAGACAAAGATTGAGTCAGCACTGAAGAATACACTGGAGCTGAGAGAAGAGAAGATCCAGAGTCTGGAGTCTCGTCTGGAGGAGAGCAGCAGCTTGAACCAGCAACTCCGCACTGAGCTCATCACAGTATGAAAACTCCTTCCTTATCTCCAAGCTTCTTCAAGCTACATGTATGTGTGTATATGTCAAAACAAAGAAAGTGGGGGGAATGGTGACATGTTAGATTGTATGGTTGTATCTAATATCCGCAACTATATCGCATTTCAGGGGTGCTAGTGAAGCACAACCAGCTTTGACCTGTGTCAAAGTTTTAAAGTGTAGAAACCACATCTGTTGTAACTTCATTTTTACATCACATTTCATTCTCTGATGTTCATGCTGTTTCTAGGTAAAGAAGAACCTGGAGGCCCTCAGGCAAAGGCAAGAGGAAGAGGCAGCCCACTCTGAGATCTTTCAGCAGACCTTGGGGCAGACCAGACCAGGCCCAGACAAAGAGTTGTGGGATAAAGAGCAGAGAGAGACCACAGCTGAGCTCCTCAAACTAAAAGACAGACTAATTGATGTTGAGAAAAACGTAAGTATATCTATATTAACCTGGCCCTTTATAATACAATAATATTATGTTAAATATTCAGTGTCATGAACTGAATTCACTGTGCAACTCTACCCACAGAATGCAGCCCTACAGACAGAAAAGCATCTTCTGAAGGAGCAACTGAAGCAGTTGGATTTCCAGAATGCACAACTGAATGCACAAACACTAGCTCTGCAGAAACAGGCAGCATCTCTACAAGAGCAAAACACAGCCCTTCATAAAGATACTGCTAAACTGCAGGTAGAGCATGAAGAAATACGATCATCTAAAAGCAGAAACAATCATTGTTTGCTTAGACACTTTTTGTTCTTCAATTATTAATACAGTGAGCCGTACACATTTGACAGAGGTGGAATATTTCACATACAGTGTTGAGATCTGTTCACTGCCAAGGGAAACAAAAGAGCAAAGAGAATTGCTAAACATCTCATGCCAATAGCGAAATGTTTGACAGAACAAAACCTGAATTTACTTCAGAACTGTAGGTGGCACAGTTCTCCTTTCAAATTGTCTGTCACCCACTATAAACCACAGACCACTAAACTGAACTGCAGAAAACCAAACTTTTCTTACAAAATTATGGCAAAGTATGGTAAACCATGCTCAGAATTTGTCCTCTGCCTTTAACCCATCCAGTTAGTACACACACATTGGAGTAGTGAGTTGTGAACAAACACAATGCAAACAGTGAACACACCCAGAGCAGTGGGCAACCATTCATTGCGGCACCTGGGGAGCAATTGGGGATAAGGTGTTTTGATCAATGGCACCTTAGTTGTTTCCTGTCGGCATTGGGAATCAAACCACCAACCTTCTGGTTACAAGTCAGACTCTTCCACCAGTAGGCTACAACTGCCCCAAAAGATAAACAGAAAGTGTTTAACATACCTGGTACTTTCTGAGGCCCTCAGATTTAGTAAGAAAGAGCAGGTGAGAATTCCTTATTCTGAACTTTGCTGACGTGAGGGTCTTGGTGACATGACAGCAGTTTTGTGACCTTAAAGACCAAAGAACATGGCAGGTGGTATGAAACATTCAGAGCACAGAATGTTCAGCCACTGCTTACCTCTGACTCATACCACAGGGGCAGCAAATGCACATAAGAATTTATATGTCAAATATGTAAAAACAATGTAATGGCCATTTGTATATAAATTGTATATAAATCTACAAAAATAATATTTGTGTTTATACATTTGGCAAATGCTTTGATCCAAAGGCTTACAGTTTAAGTACTTTTCATCGCTGTGTGCATTTACTGACAGTCATAGCCCTGACCTTACCATTGCTAGCACCATAGTCTACCCATTAAGCTACAGGAAAACCTTGTGTAAATATAAAATAAAGAGTCTTTAGATGACAGATTTTAACTGTTGTTTTTCTGTTTGCGTCCAGGTGGAAAACTCAACACTAAGCTCCCAAAGCTCATCTCTCATGGCTCAGTATGGAGCTTTACAGTCCCAGCTGCAGAATCTAGAATATGAAGCTGAGTCTCTCCAGAAACAGCAAGAGGAGGTGTGTGCTGCCCGTGACGGCATCACACAGGACCACGAGCGCTTGCTCACCGTTCATGAAAGACAAGCAGCTGAATACGAGCAGCTCATCAGTCAACACACGACCCTGAAGAGCAGCCAGAGAGCTCTGGAGCAAGAACATCGTGCTCTGGAGAGCAAGTTAGTGCACAGATCTTCTTTAACTGCTCAGCTTATCACCATCCAGATGTACTTCAAACATTAAGCATTGGCTGTTGAGAGTATTAATGTACTGATTTCTACATACACGCGTACCCTAAATACTGTCTATACTGCCTACTGTAAGTAGTACATGAAACAGTGGGCATTATGAAACATTACAAAATCTTTGTAACATGACATCATTATCTTGCCTGTTTTATTCCCATCAGTTAAATATAACAAAAAGAAAAGAAATATATAACAAAAGAAATAACAGGGGCGTTTAATGGGTGGTACATTCATCATTAATATAATTTATCTAAGGTAATGAACAATTTATTTCTGATATAACCCAAATGTTTAGTATTTAAAGGCATATTCAAAGACATCAAGGCCTGATCTCTCAGTATAAATAAATTGAATGTTTCAATGCTGTTTAATGGCAGTAAAATAGCACCACTGGGAATAGGAGTGGTTTTAAGAGGTGGGTCACAATGGAAAATGTTTTCTGTTTGACTGCGTTTATTTATATCTACACACATTAGACATTAATAAGCGTGATTATTAATGCGCACACACACACACAGCCCTAATGCTAATCCTTGCATGCCTGTCACTTATTTTTCAATGGTGCAATGTGGAAAGTTGTCTCTTTGGTTGGGAACAGGAAAACGTGGTTCTGTTTGCCATTGGTTTAGTTCAGTAGTCTCTCTCTCTCTCTCTCTCTCTCTCTCTCTCTCTCTATGAATAATGTAGTAGTGTGTCTCTTGGGCCCTCAGCTAAGGGGTTTAACAGATGGCTGTCAGAGACCCAATCAGCTGTAATGTTCACCGGCCTCAGCGTCCATGTCCAATACTCCATATGTCCACATGCTCAGTTTCCTAAGTACTTTCCTAACATGTATTTAAATTACCACCATGATCCATGGTTTTTTTCTGTTTTGCTCTATCAAAGATTCCAAATTTTATTTAGATTAAGTAACCCTTTTTAAACTAATGCTAACATCTTAATAATTATAATGTATTTGACAATACCTATAAATTACAGTTGCTATCACAAATAACAAAAATCTTCAATTAAGACAAAGCTTTTAATTGAATCACTTTATATCACACATTTTCAATTTAATGCTTTTTTTGTTTTATAGAAATGTATTGTTTTATAACAATTATTGATATTTAAATGGTTTAAAGCTTATTAAAATGTACAGATTAGGAAAACATTATTTCATTTGGCACTAGAACAAACACATAAACCCCCTGCTCTTTAACCACAACCCCCCTAGTGCTTTGTGAACCCCCAGTGGGACTTCCAGGGAAGCAACCATATTTAATTAGACATGAACGAGAAGGCTGTAAGAGATAAATGTACAGTCTGTTTGGAGTTGTTTTTTCACTGGACATTGATTAGAAAAATGTTATGAAAAATGTAAAAATGTTTCATTGACTGATCGTTCAAGAACAAACAGAACAATACATGACGTAAAATGAATAGACTGTACGTCTGTTTAGCCACGTTCATTAATAACGTGAATTAGTTCATTTGAGAGGCTCTTTTTTACAGTACATTAGTGTTAATCAGTAATCACTTGCATGTACTCGTGTGTCATATGATATATCTGTGTGTTATATAAATGTGTGTTAACAGTGTTGCTATATTTTGTGTGTGCAGGTATATGGTTCTTCAAAAGCAGAAGGACGCTATGGAGGAACTTGAGGCCTCTCTGCACAGAGAGAGGGAGAGTCTGGGAAAGGAAATTCACAAGAACACTCTTATCTTGGGGGAAAACCACAGTTTGAGGGAAGATATAGACAGGTGAGAGAATCTTTTATCTCCTAAACACCCTCACTGTTTTTTGTTAAAACTGTCATACAGGCTTATGGTCAAATAATGTGAATTTGTGCTGCCCACTGCTGGTTGGAGTAGGCTAGTGTATGTCTTATATTAATAGCCTGACTGTAATGTATCTGAGTGTTTTTACATACCTCCAGACTGACACAGACACACACGCAGCTGAGGCAGGAGTATGATAGTCTACAAGTGCAGACCAAAGAGCTAAAAACATCTCTGAATGAATCTCAGCTGGAGCTGAACCGCTGGCAGGCACGTTACGATCACCTTAAAGAGCAGCATCAGGGCCTGGACATCTCCATGACCAAACTAGACAACCACTGTGAGGTGAGCAGGAAATACCTCAAATGGGTTTTAAATACATTCTGTTGTGAACAGTCCAATTATATTTTATAATCTTCCAATTGAATATAAACAACCCTATTTACATACAAATCCAATAACTTTATATCACTGTTGTTTGATCAGTTTAGATTTTAGTTACCAGCAAACTCTCTTTTTTTCAATTTAGCTGCTCACCCGTCTGAAAGGAAACTTAGAGGAGGAAAACCATCATCTTCTCAGTCAGATCCAGATGCTCAGCCAGCAAAACCAGACTCTGCTGGAGAGAACCATGGAGAGCAAAGAACTCTATCATGAGGAACAGAAACAGTACATGTGTGTGACAGAACAGAACAATGTGTTGCATATCTTATTTTCAAACATGAAACTAGCAGCCTATGTTTTTATTGCTGACTTTCTAATAGTCGTTGTATTTTCACCTGCAGTGATAAGCTGAATTCTTTGCGACGACAGAAAGAGAAGTTGGAGGAGAAAATCATGGACCAGTACAAGTTCTATGACCCAACCCCTAAAAAGTGATTGCCATAATCCAAATTGTGTACTCCAAACATAAATTTAGACTCGATTTGATTTTAAATGGTCTTTTTTGACCTTTCTATTTTTATTCATCATACAGGAGTCGACACTGGGCAGGAGCTAAAGCAATAGTAAAACTTATCAAACCTAAGAAAGAAAATTCCAGAGAGAGGGCAGACTCCCCACGAGAGAGGATCCGGAGTGCCCCTGACATCCCCCTGCCAGAGATCCCTACATGTTTAGAGTTTCCTGAGAGTGCCCCACCCTCTCTCCCTCCGCCACTACCCCCCAGACAGATGCGCCTTAGTGTGGACTCAATGAACATTCACTCAACAGAGGAGAATCATGCACAATCTCCCACACTCTCTCCTGCATACAACAGCCAAGGTGAGCTCCTGGATATTTAGATTGAGCTAAAAAGTGTTTTTTCCCAACTATAGCAGGTTGACCAGCTGTGTAACAGTACATGCTAACCGTGCCTAAGCCCAATCAAACTATGCTCTGGCTCATCTCTTCAAGCAGGACAAAGCATGGTTAAACGAACCATACCCGGTCACAGTTTGGAACAATAACACTGGTCAAATGAACCAGGCTTTGGGGGTCAAATGGGCCCGGGCGCGGTTCAGAATTTCTAGTTTGAGTACACCCTTAACCTATTTTCAGATGCACTTGTGGTTCCTTGGCGCACACCCGTGTTTGGGAAAACAATTTTTGCACCTACCAAACAACTGTAAATTCTGAAGTTAATAGTTGGTTCAGGTCTGTGATATAAACGTCAGTATTTAAGAATAAAAACTTTGTCTTGTTCCAGTGTTTTTACTTGCAGTTCTATGCATTATCATAGAAAAGAGGGTCACTTTCACATAAACATGTTTTGCTAAACTAGTGTTAGTGCTGGTGGCAATTATCTGTTTTGCAAAAGATATTGCAATTATTTAATTGCAATTATCTGCAATTATCCACTAGGGGGCAACGTGACACTTTTTGTTTAAGAGGTACTAGAATCTCTGTTTTTTTATTGACCTTCACTTAGTGAACTAATCTAGTAGATTTCCAGTTTCATACTGTATTTCTCCACTTCTCAAGTAATAATACTTTCCAGAGTTTCATTCTATATTGCATGGCCAATATAATCTTCAAAGGGAAGCTTGGGGCTTCATTCTTCATGAATCATAAATGTAACCTTTTTAAATCATTTCTCTAAATCATTTTTTCTCCTCCACTGATTCCTGTTTCTCTCCCTCTCTGTGTATCTGTCTGTACATTAACCCTCACACACTCCAGCCCCACCTGCAGCGAAGCATTTCTGCTTTCTTAGGAGCAAAAGTCAGGAGAAGATGCAAGTTCAAGGGACTCCTCCCTCTCGACGATCCATTACCAAACGCCTGCGCTTCTGGTCCTCCTCTGACAACATCATTCCCCGCCCCCCCTGCGAGCCCTTTTCACACATTGGCAATTTCTGACACCTCATCATTTTCATAATTATCATCATAACAATGGCTCTTCCATCTTTACTTATACCATTATTTTCTGTTTAATGTTGTTTTTAAATGCAATGAGCTATACTTAAAATTTCTCACATTGGGAACCTTCAAACCAGCCAATAAATGATCAGAGATTAATGTTTCCATTGCCATAATCACTATATGTTTACAGTAGGCTACTCAATCTAGGCACAGATCTGCACACACAACACACCTTTCACAGACTGATCTCTAAATAAATGCTCTGGGGGGCTCTGGGACCTGCCTGCGGGACTCTGAATGCAACCTTGCAGTAAGTAAGCGTGTTCAAAAGAGCTACATGCAGTCAGCTTGCTCCTGCCATAATGAATGTGTCTCTCAGCATGTGTACGCTACAAAATATTTTCCTTAATCAGATTTGTTGTCTTGTTTTCCAGTCAAAACATCTAAACATTCTCTAAAGCATTAGAGAAAATTTGTATTTATTTTACCACTAAGGTGTATCCTTAAAACAAAATTGCCAGCAGGGTGGAAAAAAATCAACTTTATATTTTTATGTTGTTTTATTTTTTACTCATTTTCACTCATTTTTACTTCCTAAGTTTTAAAGATGTTTAGACATTATTAATACAAAACAAGAGAAAACTGGTAAAGAAAATGTTTTCATGCTGTGTGTGTGAGATAAAGCTGGAGGTGGGACTCAGTTGACACTGGCACTCAGTGACAGCAGTTGCACTAAAGGTTCCCGTTAACAGCACCAGTCAATAGTAATCAAATGAAGTGCATGCATATCAGAGAGACAGGAGGAGGATGGCGATAACTTAACTGGATTGTCGTCTTTGAAAAATGGAGAATTTATGCCGTGGGTTTTGTGATGTGTTGCAGTAGTCTTGTTAATCCTCTGTGCAACCTACAGGAAAACCTCAAGGCCTTCATATCCTCAGATATAATCTCTTTCATGGTGCAAGAAACGTTTTTGAATTTCCGTTTTTAAAACGCAGTCTTGCAATACATTACTTCAAGGCCACAATACAGTGGAAGGTTAATGTTCAGATGCAGATCATTGAGTTGTTGGAGCTGTGAACTAGTGGTTAGCACATGTATCTAGTGAGCCTTTGTGCTCCTTTGGCATATGCATGTTCGAATCTGGCTTTTGTTATGTTAGTTCAGGCAGTTGTGGAAACTACTTTCACCTTGTTTTATATGTAAGAAAGTGATTGTAAGCATGATTCTTAAAAAGAGAATGTTGTGAGCATCAAAGTATTTCAGTATTTCTAAAGTATTTTCTGTTGGACAAGACACTGGACCAGAATAAGCACTGAAAATACATAAGCAACAATTTTTAGACTTCAATTACAAGGGCATTATTGTATTGCACATTACTGTGACACAATTACAATGTTTGTTTGAAAAACTGAGGGACAACTCAAAAAACAAAACTTTGTTTGTTCCACAAATTCTTTTGCTTGAGCTCAACTTATATTTACCCTGAAACATTCCTATTATAAGTGTTTTTCTGTAGTTTAATGGTAGAGCAATGGTACTAGCAACACCAAGGTCATAGGTTTGATTCCCAGAGAGCATATGTTCTGGTTGCTTAAATGCACTGTGTACATGCCGCTTTGAATAAAAACCGTTGGGTAAAACTGTGTGTCTAAACTGTGTGGAAAGCCCACCAAAGTCAAGCTTGAATTGGTCTTTTTTACTAACACGTTGCGCATTTGCTCTAACACCTTCTCCCATGCAGATGCCCGCAACATCACTCGGCCCCAACAGCAGCACTTGCACTGCAGATACAGATACCTCGCTATACTGACTTGCTTTGTTTATTTTGGTTTTTAAGTCAGCAACAGTGGAAGGTCCGGGGGCCGAGAGGCCTATTGCTCAGTAGGGGGAGTTAATGAGGGCATGAACGGACATGAGGATCTGGTCCAGTGGAGGGGCCGAGAGTCAGGAGCCACCTCTTCAACTCCACTGAGCCGCAACTCCCACAATGCATCGGGTTTCACTACTACTTCCAGTTTAAGGCCAGGAGGGCGCAGACCAAAGGGTAATTATAAATTATGCTTCTTAGAACGTTGAAGAAGCCTTGAGCTTCAGATGACAAGTCACTTAGTACCATCCAAGGTAGCATGTACAGTTTCTTACTCATCCTCAATGATACCTTTTCTGATCAGTCTGTTCAGGTTGGAGACAAACTCTCTTTCTGTCTTAAATTTACGGCAAATCTTTGGGTTTTGTAAACATTTCATTTAGAGATATTTATTTTTTGGAAGGAATATTAGGGTGGTTACAAACCATTATAAGGGTTGCACTTTCAAAATGTTGTGATAATTCTATATGTTAAACAATGTGCTGTGCTGCATGCTAGCCCCATTAGGCCTGCATAGTAAACGCTTTTTATTTTAACTGATAGATAAGCTTATGGAAAATTTCATCGCCTGTAAAGATCAACAGCAGGGCACAGTTGCTGTTGATAGAGCCCAACATGTTTGTCACTTAAAAGAATATGTGGACTAATATGTCTCCATTTAGTCATTGGCACATTGATGATAAATTTATATTGTGTAATGTGCCACAATGAAGGTATGGGAGCTTTAATTCAAAACCACTGACCCTCTTAGAGACTTTTGCCTCAGAGCCAAAACATCCTTAACCATTCATAAGTCAAAGTAACAGTGCTATTATTGTTTATTTTCAAGCACTTGGTGCTTTCTCGAATATCTGCTTGTATAAACAAGAAAAGATGTTCAAACAAGGCCCACAGGAAAACTGTAGTGGCCTGAGGCTAATAACAACACATTCTTAGGAAAGGCATTTAAAACATTAAAAAAAAAATATTCATGTGCTGAAATTTTGGAGCATAATTTGTCTCGCGCATTACAGGTATTCCTTAAATTGTGTAGTTTGTTACTTTTGAATCTATTCACCTGTTGGGCAATAAAATGGGCAATATATAAAAACTTACATTGAAAGAGAGACTGAAGTCTTGGGCCAGTAAGAACCACCCATCTTGCAACATGCTGACACACCTTCTCAAAACACCTTAGTAACTGCATAGCATCTCTTTGGTAAATGTGTGAATATGCTTATGCCCCTGCAATGCTTGTAGAACATTAAAATAAGCCTTGAATAACACCCACAAGCACACTTTTGAAAAGCTTACTAGGGGATGCTTAAGGATGTAAAAAGGTTTATCCGCATAAGCAAAATAGAACTGAGAATACACATTCAAACAAACTTCCTCATTTAAAACCACAACACAATCTTTTGTTTGAAGGGTTAGTCCCAGAGGAAGTGTTGGGCCATCATTCCCCAGATGCTGGCCTTGGAATCGGTGTCCATGGAAACACAGGTAAGAGAATTAACTAAATCAATACATGTTGGTTTCGAGACTCAGTTGACTCTTGTGTGGTAAAATACATTGTGCCCTCCTCCACAGGCCACCGGCCCAGTTCTGCTGAATTCAGCCGCAACACCTCCAGCAGTAATTCCCCTGTCAGCTCAAAGGGTGTGTGTGCACTACCTGTTACAATAGCAATAATGTGGGCAAAAATAACAGTCAATTCATTAGCCATCTCTGGAAAATGACACACACACACATACATGTTGGCATATGCCAACGAGGACTATCCATAGACATAATGGTTTTAATACTATACAAACTATTCTATCCCCTAAACCTAACTCTCACAGAAAACTGCCATTTTTAATTAATTAAAAAATCACCATTTACTGTTTTTTACGAGGACATAGGATTGGCTTTACAGGGACCATGTTTACATTGTTATACACGTCATTATACACATTTGGGTCCTTGTAAACCGCATATTCAAAACCCCACACCCTGATTCACTCGCATGCAATGTTAAAACAGTAATTGTTAGTCAATATGTCTCTACATCTGCATGACTCTCCCATGGTAAAAATCCCCTAACATGACTGTATTCCAAGTTTAATGGAGCTGTTTCAAGGACCAAATTCTCATTACAAAGGGACAAATCATAGCCCTAAACCACTTAGCAGTGGTCATCAAATATTTAATATAAACCATTTTTGGGCTATGTTCTTTGTTTGTGGGGAAAAACATATCTGATTCAGACAACACAGATAAATGCTGAGATTACTGTCTAAATTCACTAATGCTGTCTGAATAGGGTTATGACATACACAGTGGTTTCGTTTTTGGTTCCTCTTGCCCGGATCCTGAGATTTTCCTGTCTTCCACAAGGTTCTCTGGACTGCCTGCAGGGCAGGTCTGCTAGTCTATCAAGTGACGATGTCGTTGGACTAAGTCACGAAGGCTCGCGTGTCAGTCAGTCATCCCTGATTCCCCGTAGCTCCACCCTTCCCTGTGACGGTCCATTTGCTAAGCGGTCTTCCCATCGGCCTTCTTCCCCTGGCAGTGAGATGGTTACCCTGGAGGAATTCTTGCAGGAAAGTAATGCACTGTCCCCACCTACTGTAAGTTAACCCCTTTCTATAGATTTCCTTGTTTAACCATTTATTGGTGGTAATAAATTTAACATGCTGCTACTTAATGACACGATTTGAAAAAGTTTGCATTTGTCATTAACTGCCCTTTTATTTTATAATGTTTTTTTTGAGGTCCACTTAGAAGTAATAGGCTATTTTCTATTCTGTTTTTTGACTGTCTTTGGAAACACTTCGATAGGCATGCCACGTTCAAGACTTGCAAGTACATGCCCACTGCTATAATTGGGTAACAGTTTTGCACACAGTAAAAACAATTGTTAGTCATACTTGTTACTCAAACTATATTGTGACATTACTATTTGATCCAGTATAGTCGTCACTGCATCATATTTTATTTTCAGTCTCTCTGTGTCAAGCTGTCTTGTTATAAGGGGGACATCAGATGAAATTTTCACTTTATTAGCTGTATTGCAGTAGGTTTCTGGTGTGTCTCCCAGCCTAGAAAAGGTAGGCTTTGAGTCTGAAACTGTCTCATAAAGCAAACTTTCAATTTGCAGCCATTTTCTACATAGATAGCTAGCTATTTGAATAAGACCACCGCAGAGCAACATATGGGGTCTCCTTATATGGCTGTACAACACAGGTACAGTGCTGCCAACTGGGCCAGATTTAGCTATTTTTCAGACCCCCTTAATGACTAATATTATATAAATATAAAACAGATACATATTATAAAGGTTCATGCAGACTTAATAATAACACAAAGTCTGCATTTTTCCGGAACTTGGCAAAGCACAAAATCTTGTACTCGTCAGAGGCATCTCTGTTGCTTCTCATTGTTTCTCGAGTTACCACCCTATCTCATATTTACTTCCTGCTACATGGAGGAATCAGTGGGCAGTGCTAAAGAGGTGATGGTGTAAATGTAGGCATTAATCATCTGCAAAGGTGGTTTTCCATCATACTGTGACATACCGAGATGAAATCTCACATGAACAGTTTTAAATGCTTGGTTTCAATTAAATCTGTTTTTTGACTAATGAGGACGTTTTGAGTTCTGAATCCACTTGTATGTCAAAAGATGATATAAGTATGATAAACAGAAAATTCGTTTTCTTAGTTTATGACACCTTTAATTTGTGGATTGCAGATTTTAAGATGCAGATATTCTCAGATATCCTGCACCATCTATCACACATTGAGCTCAGGGGGAGTATTTATACAGACAGAAAGCTTTGAGAACAGCAAAGATATCATTCCAAATTTAAGTCAGGATCAATAAAAACATTTATTATTAATACAAAATGTGTTATGCCTGATATTTGATCCTGACATAGTGCATTGTTGTGTGGTAATTGGGGCTTTATATGCTTACGTCTTTGAGTGCTGTGAGAGAGATTTCCCATGGAGACTCTGATTAATCTTCACGATAGCAGCTAGTGGCCACACTGAGCTTGATATCACAGGTCACATTTCACACACATATAGCCAGTTTTGTCTGCTATCGTAATGGTTTTCAGCAGGCCTTACTGCGTACTGTGTTGCTGTAATCCATGCCCAGGATTACATGGAAATTTAGAAATTTAGAAAACTTCCTTTTCACATTACTTTTCTAATAATCGAGTGACTGAAACCATCATGAAAATTGACATCTTTGTCAAAAGATGTGGGGAACCCTGGTCACACTTCCTGTTATAATCTTGGACTTGTGCAACAGGGGCCTTTACATTTGTTGTCTTTTGGCAAAAAGTGTCATATTAGTATTTGTTTTAATATTTGTGTATTTAATATTTGTATTTGTGTCTTTCTTCTAGGTGCAGACAGGAAGTCGAGAGGATCTGATGACTGATTTTTTCACAAGATCCACTCGAACGGCCCCCTTGCAAGATGGCGCTAAAACCCCCACAAATTATGTCACACCAACCATCAAGACTACTCTAGAAGTAGATGGTCGGGCCCCCAAACCTGGACACACTGTCAAACCAAGCATTCGACTCAACGAAACCTCCACACCTCCCTTCCATTCACAAACCCTTCCTAATAGAGGAGCCGGACCACGGTCCTCACCCCTGCAGCAGTCTACTCCTCGCGGAGGGGTGGGAAATACCGGCCTGAGTCGCACATTTAGCCTGGCCTCAGCAGACCTTCTACACAACAACTGGCTGGACAACTATTGCCCTGAAGCTGGTTCTCCCAGCCAGAATGATGAGGTGCTGAGGACATCTGGTGCAGTGGCCAAAGAGAGACCAATGTCTGCTAGAATGACTGGATCTTCACCGCTTCCTGGAGACCCAGGGCCCCTCTCTGTGGACCCTAGGCGTCTATCTGTTGCTCTCTCAGGAGATGAGTTGTCCCTGACCTATTTGCCCCCGCTGCACACTTCTTCTGTGTCCCTGCAGGCGGAACGGGAATACACAGGGAGTGGTGGCCGGCCTGGAGGGCTACGCTGCAGGCCTGCGCAGCCCCGGCCATCTCCCCATCGTGGTGAAGTTGCCATGGTGACTCCAGTGCGCGCCGTATCAGCTTTGAGGCCAAAGGACTTAGAGGAGGAGCCTCGGGAACTGAGGCAGGCTGACTGTCCTCAGCTGAAGAAAACAGACACTGCGAACTTGAGCTACGACAGCAAGGAGCAACCCACCAGCAAACCTGCTTCCCCAGACCCCAACAATGATCCTCAGACTGTGTGGTATGAGTACGGTTGTGTGTAGGACTGAGTTAAGATTAGGTTAAGCTTTCTTAGATCCAGAAAAATGTGGGGGTTTTTTGTTTGTTTTTTTTACATTTTTCTATTTGCGCCTCAACAGAATCAGGTCCTTCACACCCTGGTCAAAGAAGGAATGTATTAGGCACTTGAATGTATCCCCCTCTCATTCGACAATCGAACACCATGGGTTTTCGCAGTTATCCAATGCTTCATGGCAGGCCAGTTGCCAGTCCATTCTGAATGTAAAAAACAAATGTTGGGCTCTGTGCTAGGATCCACTCCCAATGTAATTACTGTGTAGCAATGGCATCAGTCCTAGAGAGGCGCAGGACTGCTCTAGGTCCATCACAAGAGAAAGCCTCACTGGGCCCCATTACAGGAAGTGGGCCTCTTTCACTCACTCCCTGCTGACATACCAAGCAATTTGCTCTTTTCTGCTTCTTGTGGATAGCCATCCATTTGCTGTGGGACCTGGGTTTGGTTTAGGCTCTGCTCAGAAGCATGCAAGAGGACAACACAGAGCCAGAAAGAAAGACAAGGGACTGTTGGACATAAGGATGAGCATGAACAGTAGAGTAGACGTTCTACCTACCTTCTGATTAAGCTGATTAAATGGGAGGAATGTCTAGGGAATGAAGTCTGAGTTTGCACCTGAGCACTGGACAGCATTTTATAAGGATTTAGGGGTGTACTAATGAGAAATTAAAGCTCAGTTTTTTTTGTTCTTTGTTGTTTTTAACACTGTTTTATAACACTGCACAACTGTTATAATGACCAGAAGTTCTGATTTATTTATTAATGTCTTTGGGACAATTAAATGACACATGTGTGCTTGTGTGACTGTTTTGTGTATACATTGTTGATCTTGGCCACAGAGCTCATAGGTTATAAGTGTTCCTCATTAATTGTGGCGATTATGTCACCAACCTGTTGAAGTTCACTGTCAGTGGTGCTTTTTTGTCGTGTCATCATCCCTAACTTCTTAAAGTCTCCTGGGACATTCAAAGTCTGATGAGAGCAGATCACCAAAGGAGATCAAGCATTCCCAATGAGTGTGTGAATATAAGAGTGTCTCCTGTTTGAATGTGCACAGCTACTGGTAAAAGTGATTTTAGATATAAAACTGTTATAACTTACACTACTGCACATGGTTAGATCATTTCCTGTAAAATATGGTGTGTTTTTGATTAGGTAATCTAACAACCTTTTACACACAAGTCGTGAATATCATTGTGAGTGATAGAAGTCTGTTTGGAGAAAGCTGTTGTCCAAAAACTTTTTAATAAAGATTTTTTCTAGATGATATACCAGAAATTGAGAAATTTGTGAGCTTTTCTTAGAAACAACACTGGCAGAAGCCCCACATCTTGGCTGTGAGGTTCTTGGTGAATGTGATTTCACTAAGACATTACTGGATCAACATCATTGCAAGTCCTGGAACAACATTTCTGTCAAACGATCAGATTGAAGAATTAGGTTTAGAGTAATTTACAACGCTGCTTAACCAGTCATAATCAAGAACCGGGACTATCTGTTTAATGAAAAATGTTTTCAAGAGGAAGTTACACTTTTGAAATGAACCATGGACCCCTGCGACCCGTTTCATTTCGCCTCGGTGTAGTCTTAGTAAAACGTGCTGTGTGAGCGTCGTCTTACACGCATTTCCCTGCTTTACATCATATGTTTAGCGCTGAACCCAACAGGTGGAGGTACAGTAAGACTTTAAGGCTTTAACGTCAGTGCGCTGCATTCCTGGACCTCATGTTCTGACACGCGCGTCAGCACAGCGCAATGACGCTGAAATGCAAACGATGACTTAAAATGCTGTCTGTTCAGGGCTCACTAGCAAGTGAGAAAATACGAGTCGAGAAGGTATTTGAAGTGAGCGTGTCGTTTTGATTTAATTTTGCGCATTCTCATAGAAAAGCCGTTGACGCAATTTATGGCATTTTTTTCTCATACGGTTTACGGTCTCGGAAGCTGCCTGATAAACTTGTAGAGGATACAGGTTCATAATTCACAAATGTCTTGAAGAAGCAGAATGACAAAATCGACAAACTGAAGGTAATGCATTTAATCTTAAAACAGTTTCTTCATTACTTATCGAAAAGCTGTTTTCACTTTTTGTGAAGGCGACCTCAGTTAGGTTTTACGTCGTTACAATAGTAAACAGGCTACAACCTAAGCAATTTTGACGCAATGTTTTTCTTTGGAAATATTTTATATTGCGTAACTTCCAGGATATGTAATGTAGCTACCCTTAAATACTAGAATGTCCGACAATTTTTATAATTGATGTATAGTGGACCAACATTTTATCAGATGCCTGTTCAGTACTTGGGCATAAGAGGATCAAATTCAAGATCTAACACTGGGCTGAGAAATTATCCAGAGCAAATGTGTGTTAAGCGTTTCATCTCGAAATGAAGTTTTGGGAATGTTCAAGCGCATGTCTATCATATCTGCTATGCCAACAAGGGTATTGTAATGAATAACGTTAACGGCTTTATGTTAGGATGTTTCATTGTTATATGCCTCAGTCGGGTCCCTGTTCATTTCATTTGCGCAAGAATTGCAATGCGGACTACATCGCATTACATGGTTTCACTATACAAACAAAGTGAAACCATGATTAATTTCCCAAGGAGTGTATTTTCCTTGTTTTTTATTAATAATAAACAAACACCTCATACGTAAAACATGATTTATTTACACTTGTGACAAGTGAGTGGGGGTGAAGAATGAAACCTATGTTACTTTCCTCATTACCTTTAGAACAAATATGATGCTGCAAATACAGACAAGTGCAGTGATATGTTTGTAAAATGTTGCAGTGATCGGAATGCTGCTTGGCCAAGTTGGAGGGCAAAACAAACATTAATTATTACTAAGAATGTCAATATTTTGAAATATGTATTGCCATACAGCATTGATCCTAAGGACCTGTATTACCCATGGGAGAATTCACTGCATCTGTTTTTGCTGTCAGTAAGATTGATAGCAAGTGTTCTTCCTCTCATAAGCAACAGCAGGCTGGCTTTTTTTTATTATACACATAAATAAGACCACATTAAATTTTCACTGAGCAAAATAGCTCCACCATGCATTTACAGAACCAAATCGGCTTTAAATGTAAATTCAGACTCAAAGTAAAATGCAGGCTAAATAGTAAATATAATAATACTATAATAGTACTATTTTACTATAATAGTAAAAACAATAAACCTCCAACAAACAGGTAAAACATGTTTTCTACAAATGTCCTGTGTAGCTCTAGTTTCTCATTCCGTATATTGGGTAATATTCTCCCCAACACTGTGATGTGGTTGTGACTCTGATCCATCATTTAATGGATTGGTAATGAAACATGGTGCTCTCACAGTGATTCATCTGGGGGTCAGGTCTGTTGTGTTATTCTAGATTAGTCACTGCAGTCAAGGTCTCATTTCCAGTGTCTCTCTAACATCCTTTCTTCAGCTTGATTGCCAAATAGGTCACGTTCGGTTTGAAAAGGGCAACGTATGCATTACTCACATCTATGTACTGTATAAATTCATGTATTAAGCTTTACAGGTAAGATGTTTGGATTAATCATCTTTAAAATGTTTCACAACAGAAATGGTTTCTTCACTGAATAAATCATATTGCAGACCAATGCAGAAAACACCTAAGTGCAGTTTGACATATAGAGTTGTTATAGAAGTTCAATAGCTTCTCAAATTGAGATGAGATTCAAAAGTGCTTTTAAAAACTAGTTCAGTTTGTTAAAACAATATACTGATATATAATATATGTCCGATATACTGGAGGGAGGCATGACTTTGGAGAGTGATCTTTAGGGAGGGTTAGATATTCTTCAAAGCTAGTTTGATATTGCTAGACTCTCCAAACATGCCTACCCTACCTTTAAGAATGAAACAAACTACTTTTGTATTTGGGGGTTTTGAGACAATGGGGATTCTTCGTATTGATGGTAAAAAACTAAACCAATATGTGGGCCAGTTACAAAAGACCGTTATTTTTAACAGCACGGTCTTCCTGTTATATAGAGAGTGCAGGAAGAAGGCATATAAATGGTGGAAAAATTTGCAAAATGGCTATATGTTCAAAAACAGTATAAATGACCATGTTTTGTTTTTGTTATAGAATCTATGGAATGTCACTTGGAAGACCTCTGCTGACGAACTTGCTACACTCATCGAGAGACTTTGCAAACATAAGGTTGGAAAGATGAATATGTCTGAGGAACAAATTAATTGTACTATTAGCCACGAGATTCACCAGTACCTGTTCTCAGGTGCATATATCCTAGTCTTGCTTGTAGGTTTACCTGCAAATGCTTACACACTGTATCATGCCTGGCTGCAGCTAAAAGCACGCAACGAGCTGGGGGTCTACTTATTAAACCTGACCATATCAGACCTGCTGTACTTAGCATCCTTACCCCTTTGGCTGCAATATTTTTTCCAGGGGGATGACTGGAGTGGCTCTGAATGGCTCTGCCAGCTATGTGGCTTCCTGCTCTACGAGAACATTTACATCAGTATTGCTTTCCTGTGCTGTATCTCTCTAGACCGTTACCTGGCTGTGGTCTACCCCTTCCGATTTTATGCTTTCCGAACAGTAAAGGCAGCAACACTAGTCAGTGCCGTGGTCTGGCTCAAAGAGCTTGCTGTAGGTGTGGTGTTCTTCCACCACAAGGAGCTGAGCAGAGATAAGCACAACCAATCAGTGTGTTTCGAGCACTATCCCATGAAGACATGGGAGTACCCCATAAACTACTACCGTTTTTACATAGGCTTCTTGTTTCCTTTAGGAATTCTTTCCGTGTCATACTTCCAAGTACTCCGAGCAGTGGGCAAGAGCACAGGCACACAGACTGTACAGAAAACCCGCATTAAGTATTTGGTGACCAGCACCATTGTGATCTTCCTGGTGTGTTTCTCACCATACCACATTTTCCTGCTGGTGCGTACACTTCTAGAGAGGGACTGCGCATTCATCGAGAACATTTTCAATTACTATCATTTTTCTCTGTTGCTCACTAGCTTTAACTGTGTGGCAGACCCTGCGCTTTACTGTTTCATCAGTGAGAATGCCCAAAAGGACATCCAAAAAGCTCAAGATGCTTGCAATCGTATCTTCTGCTGTTGCTCCAAAAGCCATGGAAGGTTCACCATGCACTCTACTGAACTGGCAGTGACCAATGACAATGCTACAGGCACCACAGTGATGACACTGTTGCAGCAGGTCAAGACTGAAGTTTGAATGACTTTGTTGTTTTAAAACCTATACAAATGGATATCAGACAATTCAGGAACACATGGCATATGAGCTTAAAATGTTCAGTGGCATAATATTGTTCAGAGAATAATTAAAGTATTTTATTAAAATTGTAGTATTAATTTTAGAAAGTATACTTTTAAAATACATTTCTGGAGCTTGACACCATCCACTATCATTGCATGAAAAGGAGAGTTTAAACCTGTTTTATTTTTCACAAAAGATACAAAAGAAGAAGAGTAAATGCAGTTTTAAATGATGATGATAGAATGTTCATAGCTTTCTAAAAGTTAAACAAGGAGCATAAAGACAGTGAGCGTGCAAAAAAAAGTACAGAGTGGGTGTGAAGGGTCAGCTGCCCCCAAGCAGGCCATTTAACCTGGACAGCCTCCCACTTTGACTTTATATCCTCGAAAAATATGTGAAGAAAGGGGACTGAGCAATGGTCGCTTCTAGAAATCATGAATGTTCTGTTTGCTTAAAGCTGAAGATAAATAAAGATGAGTTTTGTACAGTGTTTACATTTAATACACGACTGCAGCTACTAACCGCATGTCAATAAAGAACCTGAACTATAAAAGATGGTAAGACAGGAAACGTTCTCTGATGATTATTACAAACTATATTTACTAAAAAATCTTCATGCATGCAGTTTGTATGTATATGTACACAAATCAAGACTGTATTCAGAATATTTCACAATAGTTCACATATTGACTGCAGTTCAAGTTGTTTTTTGTTTTTACTTTTTTTTTAATACTGTTGTAATTTTTGTGTTGCAAAATCATACAATGCTCTATCATGCTCTATTTGCATTTATGTAATATATGTAGATATAATGGTACCTGGTCTTTGTCTAGACAATGTGCTGGGAATCCATGGATGAAGGGTGCCCTGGCTGCACATTCTGTGGATACGTATTGCCTATCAGTGCTTGGTAATGTTACTTTAAAAGGATTACAGTGCTTTGTGTCATTATTCTTTTTTTATGGAAGGTGTTACTTTTTGTGCTGTATGTTTGGTTTGGTGACTTGGTAGCACAATAGTTGGATTCTGAAGAGTCATATTTATTTTTTCGGATTTATTAATGAATATTAATTTGCTCAGGAGTATATGCTCATAGGCAGGTAAATGAAGTCTAAGTCTAGTAAAGTTTCCTTAACCACTTGCAGCATAGTTTGGATTTCTTTCAAAAGCTGTCAGGTTATGTGGCTAGTTACAAATTTTTGAATGGCAGTCAAAAATCTCATAATATACTGATTATTGTTACATGCAAATGTTTCTACTACTTCGAAAAACTACTTTTTCGAACTCCTCCTACAGCATTTATCCCGTTCGCATGAAATTTGATGTGTAGCATCTAGAGACACTGCTAACAAAAAGTTATTAAAAAACCTTCAATAGACCCAATCATTCTCATACACTGAGTCAATGAATTTGACAGTGAGCATGCCAAAATGGATATGAAGCTGCATCTTTGCAATGCTTTAGAGCATTGACATGAAACTTGGTACGTCATCACAGATATGACCTCAGAAAGTACATAAAACATACAGTACATTTACTGTATTAAAACCAAGCTGAATATGTTCTTGATCTTTGGAGACTTAAGCCACAATGCATCAGTATCATTGCATTAAGAACAAAGTAAAACAAGTTACATTTGAGAAGTATGCTTACGTAAGCTTTTTCTAAAACAAAACATTTCACAAAATACCTTTTGTTGAGTTTTAAATTAAACCATTAAACTTTAGGACCTGTTACTCAAAAGTAAAGGCTCAAAAGGCAGAGAAAATACTTGGTGTGACTTGGTTTATTCTTTTGTTATCTAATGCAATGCGATTTTATTTGCAACTTAACCATTTAAAAACCTTTGGTCAACAGAATTTTAAAAATGTGTTTCTTTCAAACTGACTTTACCAAGTCTATGCTGGGGATTACACAAATGAATGAGTCAGCTTTGACTGATCAAAGATCTGTATATTGTTTCCTTAGTATAGTCTGCACACGAGTTGAAATGATCTCATGTCGTTTGGAGGGTGAGATCTTTAAGTCGCTGTATGTAAGATGTATGATGTAAGAATGGTATGGGTGAAAGGTCAACCCGTTCACCTCTAGTTCCAGGTTTACCATCTTACAGCTGCAAATGCTGTATTTTACCAAAATATGGAGTATCTCTTCCTCCTGTTTAAAGCAACACTGCACAGCCTTTGCAAATTATTGTAACTATAGTAATGCTTTTAGTGGTAATGGTCTGTTATTTTAAGCACCACTTGGAAGTGAGAATTTTAAAAAACAGTAAAAAATTTAAAGCACCTGTCCTTAACAGCCACTAGAAGACAACATGACAGACATTTCAGCTAACGGGAAAGACTGTGACTATAGGGCTAAAGGTCTTGTTCCAGTCGCTGTGGTCGTCATAATTATACCTTATGATGACAGAAGTTATGAAGTGGTTTGCAGCTTACCACAAATATAAAAATGGCCACCGTTAATGCTACCCTGTCTGTTATAGATTTAGTCTATCCCAGTCATCTTCTGTCCCTGCTAGGGCCTCTCAGTTTTCTGTCAAGCACACAGCCTCCCAGCAGTCACCAACAATGTGCTATAAATCAGCTGTGAAAATGTGCAGTTTATTCTGCTATACAAAATGACCAAATAATAAAGTGGGATTCTTTGTTTTGTTGCATTTGATAACAATCATAAATGGATGTGTTGTTTACCGGCAGACTGAACGTGACAACCTAGCCACGCCAGTTAGACACTTATTAAAATTAACCATCGTTTTACTACAGTTTATACCAAAAACCATGGTTACTATAGTTAAATCATGCTAACCACAAATTAACAACGGCTTTACCGTGGTATTTGTAGTAAAACTGTGGTTATATAAATGAGAATGAATGCACACAAAAACAGTTTTACTGTAATCATGGTTAATTTTAGAATAAAAAAACTTTTTTCAGCAGAGGGTAAGCAATTGTAAAATAAACTACAATGTGACTAGGTTAGTTCAGATGCTGTAACCACTTGCGTTTTAAAATGAATCAGTCAAAACTTGTGTGGCCTGCTTATGTGATGCGCTGTAAAGGAAAAACACAACAGCCACACAAACACATATGCAAAATGAATTGTGTTCCAGAGGTGAGAGATCTCATTAAAGTGCTCCCATCTGAACTTTTCATTAATTGGAAACAAACTTGGGTGATTTGAGCACTGTCATCATTAACAGAGATTAGCAGATGAGGGGTTTTATGGATCAAGCCAGCATCTTATCAAAATCTGTCTAATGACACTAGTGGGGACAAACATAGTACTGATATCTAACAAACAATCGGACCCAATTTAGGTGCTTGAATACAGTACACTGTAAAAAAAAACTTTGATGCCTTAAAATTTTAAGTTTAATCAATGTAGCTGCACATGTCATTTAAACACTCTTTGTTATCTTGGCTGGTCTTGAGTTGCTGTAACTTATAAAAATAAGTAAACAAATTTTCAACTATTTTTAACTTTATTTTTAAAGTTACCAGTCAGGAGTTAAACTAAGTTGAAATGACTTGTAAAGCCAAGTTGAATAAGCATAAAAATTTCATAAAACATCTGGTATGTTCTGATCATTACTTGTGGTAGTGATGCCTGCAGTCGACTTATGTTTATCCCCCTCATGTTGCAGTAGTTCCCGGTCTGCAGCCTGACTGCTGCGTTCTACTGCCACCAAGTGGTCGAACCACTTTGTGGTTTGTCGTCTTTGTAGTGTACATAATAACAAGGTATTACACATAATTCACAAGGTAAACATACTTGAAAAGATATACTACTATGGTAACCACACATACACACCTATGACTGAAAGAGTATACTACCATCCTGCAGTATATAGCTTGTTAATTGTTTACAGTATGCAAATTTTCTGTATAAATAGAACACTCCAGTGAGCTATGCAACTACACTGTTGGGGCGCTCCAGGACCAGGATAGCAAATACAATCCTTTTAACATATCTAAAAAAATGCATATTACTGCACAGTAATCAGTAAATACTAGGATATCATTCCATTCTATTGAATCAGCATAGCCTTGGAACAGCACAGTTATTGTGTTGCTTCTGGAATCCAAAATGATACAAACACCCCAAATGCACCTTAAAACCAGCTGTAAATGGGGCCTCTGTCAGTGGATGGAAAATGAGACTGTGGCTGAGTGTGAAGCAACATTTCACCTGACACAGAAAGTGAAGTGAAGCTGATTCAGGGCCATTGCTCTTTAATACACATCACCAGGACACCTCCAGTGGTTCCCCATAATCAGGCTGTGACAGGTCACTGATGCCCAGTAGCAGTTTACAAGACTGAATTACACATTTTCCACCTCCAAAGCTTATAAACAGCATACAGTGCATATATAAACTGTTTATATAAGTATGTTTAGACGTGTTCTGCTCAGATTCACACGAAGCATTACAGAGAGGAAAGTAAAAAGTGAAATTCCACCATTAGTCATATCTTTTATGAAATAACAGGATACTTACAGTGCCCTGAAAAGCCACATGTCGGCTTTTAAGCAGAATATAATTTTAAAAAAAGTCGCAAAAATGCACAAATCTAATTTAATTTGTTACGTAAATGTGTTAAGTGACATTTGTGGAATGGACAGCACGTTAAAGTTTCTGTCATTTATAACTCATATCTGCGTCGATGATATATTGTGACAGTACAAAACCATTTTTGCGTTTTAGGACGCTAACGGTGCACACAAAATGGCCAAAAGTGCACTACCAAAATAAAACACATGGGTACGCTGCACACTCATTCAAGGACCAGATGCAAGACGACAGAGCCAAGAAACATTTATAAACCGTATAATTTAATCGTTTTCTCCATACAATACTCGTTTGATTCATATATTGTTGTTCATATCATTTTAGGTTATTGCTTTACAGTAAAATGCATTGGTTGGATACATCCATTGCTTTCAAGACAATACATTCAAGTTACACACCAATGTCTTATGTTGAAGTCATTAAATCTGTACCTTACAGTTGTTTAGAAGTAAGGTAGGGTGCATTCAGATAAATTGGGACACTTTTTCATATTGAAATAATTGTCATAAGGTGTCCCAGTTTCACCTGAATTTACCCTGCCCTATATGCTGTTTCACTCACAGTGCAGCGGGTCACCCTTGAAGCAGTTGCGCATGCACGTGTTTGTGCATGTGTTTAATAAAGAAACTGCATGATGAATTCTCATTTTTGTGCATATTCATGCTTGAAAGATGAAACATCCTTTTAACTGTTTCCTCAGCAGAGGCATAGCATGGACTTTCTGTGCATACAAGACCATTGATGCGAGAGTGCTTCTGAACTGGCAACAAAGAGGTCACCTCTGAAGTGACTCAATTACACAATCAAACCATTTCCGGGAGCAGTATGTTTATAAAATACAATTAATGTTCAAAAATACTCATATCAGTTCAAATATAAGGACAACATTCACATCAAGCATGGCACAAATGATTTGCAATGAAGTTAAGGACAGAATGCTGACATGTCTTTAATGCACAGTAGATTCATATAAATCTCTGCAATGGATGCATTCCTGTCTATTGCACTGGTCAAGAGAGATGCCTCACTACAAATGAGAGGAAAATAACAACCCTAATAGAAAAACAAGGTAGCTAATTTACTGGCACCAAAGAATTATTGTTATGGTGAATGGTTATGGAAAAGAATTATTGTTATGGTGAAAAAGCAGGTTATGAAAAAAAACCTGCTTTTCTCTTTTTAACTATAAAACCAGGAATAAGAAGCTGCTTTCAGTGCGCTTGTAAGAGCATCCATACGTACCAGTTTCAGCAGAATAATGTAATCTTACAGATCACCACTTAGAAACACCACAGAACACAGAAGACAAAAAATATCACAATATCACCATCATTCCACACAGCACATAACCACAAACTAAAGTTGACATCAGCAATTATGTGAGATTAGATGACAGAATATGCATGCACATAGGACAGTGGTGGGCGATTTCAGAAGCTTTCACAAACATAGCTCATCTATGAAAATATAATCCCCCACATTCAGTCCTTACCAACTAAGATTGCATATTTCATATATACTGGGTACATCAAATACTGCAACACCTGCCTTTCTGCACAAACAACAGGGACCTTAGCACTTAACTACAACAGATGGTACGACTGACAAAACACAAAGATGTCCCCCTGATCTCATGCTCAGGTTCAGATCTCTTGAGCTTCTGATCTCACAGCTGAGTGAATGGGGTTCTGGTAGCTGCCATTTACTGTATGGATGAATTTCACCAAACCCATGACTAACATCTCTAGATCACGTTCCAGCCCAAAATCAAAAGCAAACAATTACATTGTGTTTAAAGAAAATGAAGCTATTTCTAGGGACTTACAAGCATTGAAACATATAAAGTAATTATGCACTTCCTCTACAAATGGTCAATTGTAAAGAAAAAAAATCATATCAGAATTGGTTGAACTGCCATAAAAATGCATAGCATTATTTTACCGCAATATCATATAAAAAATGCTGTGATACTACGATGAGTGAAATGCACTTTTTTGTCATGAACATGCAACAGTCAAAATCTTAATGGTCACTTTATGCAAAATGCCATTTCACCTTTTGATTTAAAGGGTGAATTGTGACCTGACCACATGGTTTTAGTGAATTCACTGTTATAGGGACATTGACAGTGATCTTACAAAGTTTATGCCCTGCTGCAAAAATGGCTTCTTTGTGTCAAATCATGCATTACACAGAGACAGTAATAAAGAACCAGATAGGGAGGTTTGGGTGCAGTGTAAATAAAGAAAAAGAGTGACCACTTTGGTCATATACGTAAACGCACCCCCTCCCATTATCTGTAGGGAAGCACTGGTTCGAACAGGACCACTGATGTCATATTTACATTTAAACAAATGCATCAACTTGTAACATGTCTGCGAAATCCAGGATTCCTGTAATGCCATCAGTTTGTTGTGTGCGAAACATTAAAGAAGCCACAGCTGTCAGTCTCTGTCAGCTGTCACATCTTCCACATGAGCTCCACACAAGAACAGGCAAAGAGCTCTCCTGAGGGTTGTCCACTCTGGGCTGAAAGAGACATGGGGAGGAGCTTTTGATGTGTGCTTTTGTGATTGGTTAGATTTATTGGTTAATGCATGTTGCCTATAACGATAAAGAGAAAAATCAAAGCGTGTCCAAAATAACTTCTTTTCCAGCGTGTTAGAAGCTGTGGTTCCCTCGATGACCTCACTGATGGGCATCTGCTGGAAACTCATCTATCGTCCAGCTCATCAGAATTTCTTAACATCTTATCCTCCCCTCTGCGTAATCTAGATAAAATATAGAAAAGTCTATGCTGTAACATGATGATAGTGTCTTGTTTTCAACATAAAAGGCTTCTTATGAGCTGACGAAATCTTCGTGCCCGAGGGCAGTCATTTAATGTCACTCTGTTGCAACACATCAAGGCTATACTTTCATTTCTCATAGTGGAGGATATAAATTAGTATGATACAGATGTTTTATGCCATATATAAAGTGCATAATGTTTAATGTTCATGTCATACTCTGCCTCAAGGGAAGATGGAAATTAGAAAGTAGATTGCTAATGCATATGGGAATGAGCAGCGTTCGTCATTGGTGTATGTGCGGTTTGTGATGAGTGTACTCTGGCGTGTAAAGTTTGAATCCCCTGCTTTGAATAATGCAGTAAAGATTTTAGGGCTGCATCACGATTGTTCGAAAAGGAACTGATTATCCAGTTACAAAGAGAGCTGCCAAGGAGAATTCCATTTCCTGGAAATGATGGAGAGTTTTGAGCCAGAGTTCCCCTGAGCCACAGTGGTGAGGACATGCAGCAGAAGACGGTGGGTTTTCTTGAACAGTAGCAATTCAGTAGATCAATTCAACTATTTGAGAGACTGCATTAACATTGGTGATTTGGGGGGTGATTAGTAGGTGTAGGTCCAACCCAGGGGGAATTTTGGTTCCAAGCCAGTGTGAAGATCCTCCAGTCTACAGATCATCTTGACACATAGGGAGGTTGACAAAGGTGAAGACATTGTATTCGATCATGATGGAGAAGCAGAGGAAGACAGCATACAGCACAAGCACATACACGCCCAGCTTAAAGTCCAACCTCCACCTGTTCACATGGATCCCCAACACCTGAAGGGGGAAAAACAAAATTAGGAGTCAGAGATCAGAGAACATTACTTTATAACAGCTCCAAGCCTAAAAAAGTTTTGGGACACCAAAACACCACACCTGTGTGTGCCTGTTGGGCATTAATGAAAGGCAATAATAGGCAGCTGGTCCTTCTAAAACCTTTTCTAGAAAAATTTCTAAAAAAACACCTCATTCAGACACATTTATTATTGTAAATCTAAAGGGGGCTGGCAACATACTTTTGACCATGTGTTACATTTGTGAGGTCAGTTGTTTACTTACAGTTAATGCCACTGAGCCCAGTAGAAGGACAACAGAGTAAACCAATCCTTTACTATTGATCTGAACCTGAGGACACAAAAACGTTGTTAATTTTATTACCTTGTGTGTGTGTGTGTGTGTGTGTGTGTGTGTGTGTGTGTCGTGTCTGTCTGTATGTGTGAGGGGTGAGAAAAAGACAGATACCACAGAGCCATAGTTGACAGCCATTGTCTGGATGCCCCAGGGAACTCCAAGCCCAACCAGAATATCAAACACATTACTGCCAATCGTGTTCGAGACAGCCATGTCCCCCAGGCCTGAACACAGAGAGTCAGAGCTGGACAAAGTCAGCTTAATATGGATAAAAGATCAAGGAATTTAAGCAATGAGGGAAAATTACAGAAAGACAACCTTGCCGTGCAACAATGAGACTAGCTATGCAGTCAGGAACACTGGTGCCAGCAGCCAGGAAAGTTATACCCATTATAACATCTGGAATTCCAAGCGTGTATCCAACAATTGTGACCTGTGAATAGCAATGCACACAAATGAGCTTCAGTGAATGGCAGAACTTTACAGCAACAGTGATATACCAAGCATGCAAGCAGTATGGTCTAATAAAGCTAAAAGCTTATAATTTACATTTACATTTTAGTCATTTAGCAGACGCTTTTATCCAAAGCAACTTACAAAGGACGAGAGCATTGAACATTTTGTGTTGCGAGCCAACAATCCAAGTCTACAAAGCTACATTTACAAGTGGATATTGTATTATAATAAAGCTTATTTAAAAAAAAATCTGATTTCACATTTTTTAAATGTGAGTGAAGTTCATCCGAGCATGCAAAACGATGCTAAGGTGTAGTTGGTGGTTGCAATGAGGTAATTATCTGGTTGCTATAGTGTAATGGGTGGTTGCTAGGCAGTCAAAGAGCCCACCCCCCACTCTCTTTGATATTCAGGTCCCTAGATGTTGCTTGGGTTCCTCCTTCAATGCAAGTCTATGGAATGTTTTCCATGCGTTTTATCACCTGCCAGGCAGAAATCCTAATGTGTGATCACTTATGAAAGTCATCCATCATGATTTCAGCATGGCTGTTGCACAAAGGCGCATGACTAGATACATGCTTGGGGTTGGGAGTATGCACAAAACCCTGACTTAGTCTATTCAACTTAAAACTATTCAATTTAACACAAAACTATTTAACTTAAATATAAGCAACAGCATAGATGATGCTACTAGTCACACCTGATGACCAATACCTAGTACCTACAGTACTAATATTGCTGTAAACTATGCAAAATACATTTACATAAATACGACTAAATACTGTAGGGACAAGACATCACAAATAATGCATAAACTCACCATCCACACCATGATGTACGAGAAGATGGCGATCCACAGCGTGGAGAGGAAGAAGGACAGCATGAAGAAACGCTCCCACCGAGGCTTGGTACAGTTGGGCACAGTGAAGTACAGCAATATCAAAATAGGCCAGCAGATGAAAAATTTTACTCTGTCCATAGCTCCCCCTGCAGTCAGATGGAATAACACATCAGAAATGACAAAAAACTTCCCTTTATGCCCATAGCATTCACTTGACCAATGAATCATGCTGTTCATGGTGACTAAGAGAGCTAATCAGAAAATATTTGATCATGGCTATGCACAGTTGTGGACAAATGTGATTTGGAACATATAAATATAGAAGCAAAGTAACCAACAAAATGTCTAATAATTTAGACAAAAATATTAGCTTAAGTGTTTGGATGCCGCACTTTTTGACCAAGAATTTCCAGTCATTTGTGATTACTGGATAAGGATTTTCAAAAAACAATTTATAAAGAAATTTCTTCCTTGAAAAATTTAAAAGCATAAGTAGAAACGTATATGTTCATAGCAGAATTTCCCATTGCTTTTCCCATAATGCAAAGTTACATGGTACATGTTGTAACATGGTTACAACTTTCCAAATTCAGAACTCTTCCTGAAATTGCCAGATTTTCCATCACCATGGAAACAGCTGGTTGGGACACAGTGATGTCAGATGGCACTGCATGAGGTTAAAGACTGAAGTGTTAATGTGTAAGGAAGACAAACCCTCACCAGGCAGGCTGAAAGGAGATGATATCTCATTTTCGGGCTCCTCTGTGAGTTTTTCCTCTGCTATGTTGCCATTTTCAATGGTGTCGGCTCTCTTATCAACCACTAGCACTCCATCCACCCCATTAGACATCTTCACCAGCCGCTGTTGCTGCCCACATACAGAGCACAGAAGCAGTTTATAGTCTGAAAACTGCTTCTAATTCAGTCTCATCCAATGACCAAAAACTTTCGTAGAGAAAACTTTCGTTTCCTTTTCCATTTTCTAAATTAACTTTTGTTACATTTATCCCCCAGAAGCCCACTTATAATGTCAACGTTTCTTGCAACAAAGTCATAGTCATTTTATATAATGACTTTTATACATTTTATATA